>CM055116.1:468152226-468177226 GCA_029206835.1 Rana muscosa | reverse complement strand
GCTAGGGACAGTTCTAAGAGCTCTGCCCTAGACGGAGCGACGCTCCTCCGGACGGTGGCTGTTTTAGGAAAGGCCGCGGCTTCGGCCTACTCCTGGAGGTCAGCGGCCATATTGCTGCACCCAGACTCCCGGCCAGTTCTTGATCCCGGTCTCCCTGGCGCATTATCTTCCCTACTTGGTTGCTAAGGCACTAGTTAGACACCCAGAGCCATATAGCAGCAGCTCGGAGGGAGTGGCACACTCACTAGGCCTCAGTTTGTTACATCCTTGGCCTAGTAGCAGCAAGGGCCCAGTCATCCCTGTCCTCTCCAGCTCAACCCCTATTCAGCAGATGAAGCTCAGCATGGGCCTGAATAACCATATGTTCCATACTACGCTGTACACATGTTGTTAAGCGAATGAGACTGAGGGGCACTCCACTTAGCATTCAGTTCTGAAGCTCCAACTATGCCAGCAAAGATACACAAAATCCGCTCTACAACTCCCAAGACACATAGTAAAGGAACGGCGACTAACCAAACCACCTCTAGTTCCATACAGCGATTCCTGGTTGCCAGTGGAACCGGCCCCGGCGCATGTAGCAGTCAAGCTAGACGCACGAGACGCAACGCATCTCTCGCTTCACTAGCAACCTCTGTAAGAGAAAGTTCGCCTGTATCATCTTACTGCTCAGATCTCATGGAAGAACCTGAGTCTCTTACAGGCTCAGATATGGCGACTCTGCTGAGCGGCATCAGAAAAGAGTTAGCTGGGATGTTCCATGGACTCGAAAAATCAATAAAAAAGGAAATCACAGGGGTAAGAACAGATATGGCGCATATTCTCAATAGGGTGGAGGGCACAGAGCAGAGACAAGATACTCATGAAACCGCTATAAGAGAACTACAAAAGACTGTCACACAGCTAGCCCTTGCTCAACGTGCCTCACTATATAAGTTAGAGGACCTCGAGAATAGAAATCGCAGAAACAACCTACGAATTAGAGGTCTGCCCGAAGTGACTGGAGATAAAGATTTGGAGTCGCAGATTAGAGGTATATTTAATTCAGTGTTGGGAAATGAACCCACTGATCCGTTGCGTTTTGATCGGGTTCATCGGGCTCTTAGGTCTCGTACCGTTGCTCCTGAGCAACCCAGAGACGTAATATGCCGTCTACATTATTTCACAGATAAGAACGCCATTATGGTCAAGTTGAGGAGCATTCCCAACATTGACCTTGATGGAGCAACTCTCAATATTTTCTCGGATTTATCTAAAGAAACCTTAGACCGCCGCAGAGCCCTTAAACCACTTTTGGAACAGTTACGTTCTAAGGAGATTACCTATAGATGGGGTTTCCCGGCGTGCCTTATTGCTACCAAAAATGGTCGCTCCCACACCCTCCGGTTCCCAGAGGAATTGTTACAATTTTTAAAGGACCTTAATCTGCCCTCAGTGGACCTCCCGGGCTGGCATGATCCGGTCCCTATGTTTTTACATATCCAGGACTCCCATTGGCAAAAATCTCCTACTACTAAAAAAGGGCGCTCTTCAGCGTCAGGTCCTGTATAATAACATAGATGAGTAAAGGGTGATTATGCCTATGTACTTTCCTTTTTTTTCTTTGGTTGAGTATGCCTGTAAGTTATTATATCTAATGAGATGTGACTTGGCCGCTAAAGTATATTTGTTATAAAATGTTTATGGTTTACTGTTGGAGCAAAAAGTATTCCTCTGCACATTATTTGACGCAAGCTGAATGTGGGTGGAGCACAATGCTCCTATGTGTCTTTTATACGACACGTTCCCCTCCCCTTCTTCCCTTTTGGGGTTGTGGAGAGCGGGTAGCCTTCGAGTTTTCTTATCCGTTCTCCTACGGGAGTTCTGGACGGCTGCCCGTGCTCTCTTCCCCCATAGGGACCACCGCAGAAATCTGCGTGATAAATTAAGGTTTCCCACATGCGTCCAGATGGACGTTTTTGTTTATGTAAATTTGTCTTTTTGTTTTCCTCAATACTTACCCGTTTCTTTCTTGTTTTATTTTCCCTATCAAGGCTGGCATGCATGGCTAAGTAGGTTCAAGGGTTATGCTCTACTGTGATAAATGGCCACACTTAAAGTTACTTCTTATAATGTTAGGGGTTTAAATGCTGCGGCAAAACGGCATCAGGTTATCCGTGAATTACGGAAACTTGCCTCTTCTATTGTGTTTCTTCAGGAAACACATTTAACCCATACTACGCAGGTCAAATTGACCTCGCTTTATTTTCCTCAGTGGTATTATAGCCTTTCAGATACGAATAAAGCTAAGGGGGTGGCTATTGGTTTTAGTAGTAGCGTACCCTTCCGTTTTTTAGAGATGCACGCGGATGACCATGATCGTTTTCTTTTTTTAAAGGGCTTTTTAGGTACTACCCAATGTACTCTAGCAAACATATACTGCCCGAACCAAAATCAACCTACCTTTTTTTTCTCAAATTCTTACTGATTTATCACAATTTGCTGAGGGTTTAATCATACTGGCAGGAGACATAAATATGTCTCTAGATCCTGTTTTGGATACATCCCACGGTCGCTCTAACATCTCTTTTAAGCGCCTGTCCTTTGTTAAAAAGAGACGAATAGACCGACAATTGATAGACGTATGGCGTATTTTACATCCAAAAGAAAAAGATTTTTCCCATTTTTCGAAGACTCATCAGTCTTATTCCCGAATAGATAATATCTTTTTAGACCATTACCACCTCCCATTAGTACAATCGGCGAATATAGGTACTGCGACACTGTCAGATCATGCACCTGTGTCGATGAGTATGACTATGCCCACTTTGACTCAGCGCTCCAATAATTGGAGACTCAATGATTCTCTTCTTTCTAACCCAACAGAAGTTTCTGTGTTTGCCTCTCATATATCGCAATATTTTAAAGACAATAAACCTTCCGAGACATCCCCTGCTATTGTATGGGAAGCTCACAAGGCAACTATGAGAGGCCGACTCATAGAACTTTGGGCAAGGAAAAAAAGAGAGCGTGGTCAACAACTTGAACAGGTCCTGCACCAAATAACAGAACTTGATAAACAACATAAACTCACTTTGCACACATCCCAGCTAGAAGCTCTTACATTGAAACAAGAGGAATTAAAAAATCTTCTTAACCTCGATACAGCTCGGAAATTCCAACGATATTCGCAAAAATTCTATGAGTGGGGGGACAAACCTAGCAGACAATTAGCAAGATCCCTCAAAGAAAAACAGACTAGATCGTTTATTCCTAAAATAAAGCTATCAAACGGAAATTTAGTCCATGCGACTCCTCACATTTCTAAAGCTTTCAGGGACTATTATGCAGATTTGTACAAAGTGCAGTGTGACTCTCCGTCTCTGACTGTGAAGGAGAGACATAACCTTATGCTTACATATCTAAAAGAAGCAAATTTGCCCAAACTTTCAAATTTGACTCTCAGGGAACTTGAATCTGAACTTTCGGTTGAGGAATTTCAGGCGGCTCTGAAATCTTCACCGACAGGTAAAGCCCCGGGACCGGATGGTTATACTATCCGGTACTATAAAACATTCAGTGATATCCTTCTGCCCCGCCTTACGGCTTATGCCAATTCAATCTCACAGACCTCGGGACTACGCCCGGAATCTCTTACAGCCCATATTTCAGTTATCCTTAAAGCAGATAAGGACCCTACTCAATGCAGTAGCTATAGGCCAATTTCCCTATTAAATGTTGATATCAAATTATATTCTAAGGTAATGGCCAATAGACTACTCCCTCTTATACCTAGTTGGGTTTCTACGGATCAGACGGGCTTTATGCCACACAGAGAAGCCAAGGATAATTCTCTCCGGGCGATATCTCTTATACAATACGCCCAAAGGTCTTCCCAGTCCACCCTATTCGTATCTACAGATGCTGAAAAAGCGTTCGATAGGGTGGACTGGGATTACTTAAAACTGACCCTGCGACATTTTGGGCTGGGACCCAAGATGTTTTACCGCACTACTTCCCTCTATTCTAACCCCACGGCACAAATTCGCATAAATGGCACTTTGAGTGACTCATTCCAACTATTTAATGGGACCAGACAGGGCTGCCCTCTTTTTCCCCTTTTATTTGCCCTTACCCTCGAACCCTTTTTGGCAACCATAAGATGTAATTTAAATATAAATGGGATTCAAGTAGGTAATAAAACGCACAAATATGCGGCATATGCGGACGATATTTTATTTTTTATCCAGCAGCCTCGTATCTCGCTTCCTAATTTAATGTCAGCGTTTTCTACTTTTCAGACACTCTCTAACTTTAAAATTAACCTATCTAAGTCTGAAATTCTAAATATTAATCTACCTGGAAGGGAGGTGGAAAATTTAAAACCCCTCTTCCCTTTTAGATGGGTTCAACGAAGTATGAAATATCTGGGAGTGAATCTTGTGCCTCACATTCAGTCCCTCTTTAAATATAATTACATCCCATTATTGAATAATATTAGAAGGGATCTACAAAAGTGGAACACGCGGACACACTCATGGTTGGGTAAAGTGAGTATAATTAAAATGAACATTCTGCCTAGAGTTCTTTTTTTCTTTCAAATGATCCCATTGGGTGTGCCTATAGGATTTTTTTCCCTATTACAGACCATGGTCTCCCGCTTTATTTGGAGGAACAGTCACCCCAGAGTAACTAAGGAAGTACTATTTCGCTCCAAGGAAGCTGGGGGACTGGCCCTTCCAAATTTTAAGGCTTATTATAATGCTGTGATTCTGTCTAGGATATCCGAATGGAAATATGCTGCTAATTCCAAACTTTGGGTGAGTTTGGAACATGCTCTTAGTAACACAGACCTAGCAACTACACCCTGGTTGCCACGCTTACATAGACACCTTGCTCCAAGTACCTCCATTTTAACCACTTCCACCCTTGATGTATGGGATGCCTTACATAGGAAGTTCTCGTGGTCATATGCTTCTCCTCTGTTACCGCTTTTGGACCACGATTATTTCTTACCTGGCCTATTAGATCCTGGCTATAGGACGTGGTTGCCAGAAGAACCTCTTCTACTACATCATGTTCTTCGAGCAAATGCGCTTAAGCCTCTTAAGGAAATTCTCGGCCTCAAGCCCATTATGTTTCTTGATAAATGGAAATATAATCAATTGCAAGGTTTCCTTAGAACTCTGCCTCAGTCGCTTAGAGGGATACAGGACTTAAACAGTATTGAGGAAGTTTTTAATTCAATGGACCCACCTGAACATTGTATCTCGGTATTCTACAAATTACTCATCAAGCTCCAAGGTGATACTTATCCTCCCTTTCTCGCTAAGTGGGAGGCAGACTTGGAATCCTGCCTCTCAGACAGCCAAAAGGATAAAGTCCTACAGCTGACTCATATCTCTTCAATTGCATCAAGGATGGCTGAGGTCAATTACAAAATACTAACCAGATGGCACTACACCCCATCAAAGCTTCATCAGATGCTCCCCAACAACTCCCAGTTGTGTTGGAGGAATTGTGGGAACAGAGCAACCCACGCTCATATATGGTGGTCGTGCCCACTCATCCGCCCCTTCTGGTCTAGCATTATTCGAATTATCCAACAAATATCCAATATTAATCTTCCTGCTGATGCATGGACCATTCTTTTCCATGCTACCAAGGAACCTGTCAGAAAATACAAATGTTCTTTAGTTCCACATCTGCTTAATACGGCTAAAGCACTTATACCTACCCTTTGGGGTCAGCCTGAGACTCCATCGGTGAAAAAGTGGTTTCAAAAAATTTCAGAGGTCCATCTCATGGAAGATATCACTCATTGTAACAAGGACACTTTTCAACGACACACTTTAACTTGGACTCCGTGGATGGAGTTCAAGGACACCACTACCTATAGAGAGATACTTGCACAATCCCACTGAGATCCGTTTACATCTATTGAATAAGCTATCTATATCTTAAGGATGATTCCCTGTGGTTTATTCTTTGGCTTATCCCTTAAGAGACTAAAATGTAATGTGACAAACATTTTATTGGATACCATGCATGCCGGCCTTACCTTTCCTCCCTTTTCTTTCCTTTTTTATACCCCTATTTTTGTTCTCTTCCTTTTCTCGGAGAGAGTGAGAGAGGGGGATTAGATTTGTTCTTCCCTGAGGCTTCCCATACCCCCCCCCCCTTTTTTTTTTTTCTTTTTTTTTTTTCTTTTTTTTTTGGGCACAGGTGACGATAATTTTACCTGTTATTTTTCTCTCTACATATATGTTTTGTCACTTCATCAGTGTAGTCACTTGTAAATTCATCCCTTAGTCCTCTATACAGTCCACTTTTAGATTTTAACACTTGTTTTTCAGTTTGTAGTAGTTTTTGAAATCACTTTTTTTCCACTCTTTTTTTAATTAATTTTACGTTAGAAGACATCAACACTAGAGTGATAGCACATAATATATCTGGGGGATCGTATTCCCCCATCCCCCCCCCCTTTCTAAAATCTTCCCCACTCCCCCCCCTTTTTTTTTTTTTTTTTTTGGGCACAGGTGATGTTAACTTTACCCCTCACTTTTCTCTTTATATACATGTTTTGTCACTCTATCAGTACAGTCACTCATAAATTCATCCCCTAGTTCTTTATACTGTCTACTTTTAGATTTAACACCTGTTTTTTAGTTCGTAGTAGTTTTCGGAACCACTTTTTGTCTCCCTTTATTATTTAATTCCACTTTAGAAGACATTAACACTAGAGTGATAGCACATAATATATTTGGGGGAGAGTATGAGGGACTGTATTCCCCCATCCCCCCCCTTCTAAAATCATCCTCACTCCCTCCCCCCCCTTTTTTTTTTTTCTCTCTCTCTCTCCATTTCCCCATTTCCCCATCTCTCCCTCTTTTCTTCCCCCCCCTTTTTTTTTTTTTTATTTGTAATGGGAAATATTGAGACTGTAAATGTGTTTCATGTATTGTAATGTGTGTTATATATGTTTTTGGAAAATTTATAAAAAAGATGATAAAAAAAAAAACCATCAATGACCGCTTGAAGTCTTTTGTGGCATTTGTGGATGAGGCTCTTTATCTTCTCATTCCTCTTGGCAAAAAGCCTCCAGTTCCTGTAAATTCTTGGGCTGTCTTGCATGAACTGCGCGTTTTGAGATCTCCCCAGAGTGGCTCAATGATATTGAGGTCAGGAGACCGAGATGGCCACTTCAGAGCCTTCATTTTATTTTGCTATAGCCAATGACAGGTCGACTTGGCCTTGTGTTTTGGATCATTGTCATGTTGGAATGTCTAAGTATGTCCCATGCGCAGCTTATTGGCTGATGAATTCAAATGTTTATCTAGAAAACATCAGCGATCCACCTCCGTACCTTTCATCATAGGCCTTGTTGACTCTTCTCCAAATGTAGCGTTTATGGTTGTGGCCAAAAAGCAAAATTTTTGCCTCATCGCTCCAAATGACTTTGTGTCAGAAGGTTTGAGGCTTGTCTCTGTGCTGTTTGGCGTATTGTAAGCGGGATACTTTGTGTCATTTGCGTAGTAATTACTTTTTTCTGGCGACGCGACCATGCAGCCCATCTTTCAAGTGCCTCCTTATTGTGCATCTTGAAACAGACATACCACATGTTTTCAGAGAGTCCTGTATTTCACCTGAAGTTATTTGTGGGTTTTTCATTGCATGCTGAAACAAAAATTCTGCCAGTTGTGGCTGAAAATTTAGTTGCTTTACCTGACCGTGGTTTGGTTTCAACAGAACCCCTCATTTTCCACTTCTTTATTAGGCCTTATGCCCACGGACGTTTTTACAGCTGCGTTTTTTACAGCTTAAAAACGCCTGTGCATGTTATTGTATTTTTTATTTTTTGAAAACAGAAAAAAACGCGGAGCTGAAAAACGCAATCGCTGCATTTTTGCGCATTTTTTGACCCTCGCGTTTTTTTCTGCCTAATTCGGATGCTGAGGAACGCACTGGTCCTGGGTTTTTTTTACAGCTTAAAAATGTCTATGCTATTTGCAGCTCAAAAACATGGTGGGCATGAAGCTATAGACTAACATGGACAGGCGTTTTTAAGCTGTAAAAAACGCTCAAAAACGCGGCTGTAAAAACGTCTGTGGGCATGAGGCCTTAGAGTTTGAACACTGCTGATTGGCATTCTCAATTCCTTGGCTATCTTTTTATATCCCTTTCCTGTTTTATACAGTTCAACTACCTTTTCCCTGCAGATCATTTGACAATTCTTTTGCTTTCCCCATGATTCAGAATCCAGAAAAGTCCGTGCAGCACTGGATGAAAGATGCAAGGGTCTGTCAGGTGTCCAGAAACGTATTGACCTTTATATACACACACACACTAATTACAATCAAACAGATCACAGGTGAGGATGGTTACCTTTAATAGCCATTCAAACCCCTTTGTGTCCACTTGTGTGCATGTTATCAGGCCAAAATCACCAGGGTATGTAAACTTTTGATCAGGGTCATTTGGGTAGTTTCTGTTGTGATTATGATTTAAAAATAGTAAATACTGTTGACTGATAATAAATGGCTTCAGCCAAACACTAACCATGAGTGAAAGAAATGTTTTTGTGTTATTCATATTCTCGGAAAAATAGCCATGAAATCATAAATTCTGCCAGGGTATAAAAACTTATGAGCACAACTGTATATATATGCATGCATACATACACACGGTGGCTATAAAAAGTCTACACACCCCTGCTAAAATGTCAGGTTAAAAATGAGACAAAGATAAATCATTTTCAGATTTTTTTTCCACCTTTAGTGATGTAACTGTTCATTTGTAAAATCACTCTGGGGGTCACGCTCCCATTCTTTCACAAAAAAAGGGTTTTGGGCTAGGTTTAGCTGCATCTAGCATCTTATAGAGGGTTGAGATCATGTGGGGCAGGGGGTCACTGGCTGCCCATAGGCTTTCAAATTCAGTGAGAGTGGTCCTAATCTGTGAGTTTCTATTTTTTTTTTTGACGAAAGCACCCAATTAACAATACCTCCAGAAATCAAAGGAGAAGCTGCCATATCGTTCCCTGAGGGTGGTGAGTGGGGCCAATGTGTGATCCTCTACAAAACGTGCCAAACTAAGAACCCCTTCGCTCGCCCAGGTTCCAAAGGACAGCCGCTCCCCAGGGGGAAACCAAGGTTAATCGCCTACCGGCGCCACGCCAACGGAGACGTCGGAGACGTCTGAGGCGCCAGGGCAAAATGCCCATTCAATCCACCCCACACCTTCAGAGCATGAGAGGTCAGTGGAGACACCCAATCGGAGAAACCCCTGTCCTCCCGAGGAACCCATGGCACATACAACAGTTCTCTACCCGCTATGGTCTTTTCCAGGGAAACCCATAGCTTGGAAGAGGAATAGAACCTCAAGTTAAGAATCCGTTGCAATGCGGCCGCCTGATAATATTGTAACACATTAGGTACTCCCAGTCCCCTGGCCCGTTCTGATCTCTGGAGCCCCCCACACAAACCCAATGAAAAGGCTGCGTAGTTCTGCAAAGAAGCGCCAAGGTAGGGGCACAGGTATCATCTGCAGGAGAAATAGTATGCGGGGCAATACTGTCATCTTGAGAATGTTTGTTTGTGTGGTCGACCCACGCAAAGGTTGACCCTGTCCCAAGACTGAGTAGAGGGACATAATTATGTGCATACAGGGAACCTAGACAATAAGTGAGTTGGATACGTAGGTATCGCATGGAGGGTGATGCCCATAAGAAAGGAAAAGATCCCTTTAGGGAGTAAGCCAGAGCCGAGGGAATGGTGACCAGCAAAATCTCAGACTTGGCGTAATTAATTAGAAAATTGGACACTTGGCTATATGCGGACAGCGCCTCCATCAGGTTAAGCAATGAGACAAGGGGGGTCTATAACATGGAAGAGGATGTCATCTGCATACGCAGAGAGCTCATGTTTCACAGACCCCACACGAACCCCCCTAATGCTCGGATTAGATCTGAGTTTCCGGAGCATAGGTTCCAAGACCAGTGCGAACAGAGGGGGAGAGAGTGGGCACCCCTGTCTAGTACTATTCCGGATGGGGAACACAGAGGAGAGGCTGCCGTTCACCCTAACCTGAGCAGTGGCGGAGGTAAATAACGCAGAAATTCAGCGTAGCATATGTGGGCCTAAGCCAAACCTCCCTAATACTGCGTTTAAGGTAATCCCAGTTGACACTATCAAATGCCTTCTCGGCGTTGGTCGATAGGATCAGGTAGGGAGGCAAGTGATCATGCGTACAAACCCAATGAATGAGCTGGAGAGTCCTGATGGAGTTGTCTCTCGCTTCTCGACCAACCAGCCTGATGAGCACGAATTATGTTGGGAAGAAGGTGTTTAAGGCGATTGGGGAGTATTTTAGCAAATAACTTGAGGTCTGTGTTCAACAAGGAGATAGGGCGGTAACTCTGGGGATGTGTAGGATCCTTCCCTTCCTTCTGCAGGACAGTGATGTGGGCCAGCGAAGCCCCCTGTGGGAAATGCCTGTTGGTGGCAAGGGAGTTAAAAAACACATACATTGGGGCCTAAAGCCGATCAAAATACTTTACATAGTAAGCCTTTGTAAAGCCATCCAGCACTAGGCTTTTCCCTTCAGGGAGAGACCTCGCGGTGGCCAGCAATTCTGTCATAGAAATGGGAAGTTCCAGTCCTGCTTGCTGTTCAGTGGATAAATTAGGGAGCCCTACCGAGGATAGATGGGTCTCAATACGGGACCGCTTTAGCGCAAACTCTGCAGTAGAGGAGGTGGAATCCATGCTGTACAAGGTGCGTAATAATCGCGAAACAGCAAAGCGATTTTCGAAGTTTACTGTAGTTTGCTGTACCGCCGCACCCGACGGAGAGTGCAGCTTATGGACATGAGTGGCCACACAGTGCTTACTGAGTGCCCTCGCCAGTAAACTCCCGCATTTATTGCCGTATTCGTAGTATTTATACAACAACAACACAGCGTAACCGTCGGGTAATTTTGCGATCCAACAGTTTGGAAAAAAACGCACGTAATTCCGTCAAACGATGTAGCGCTTCTGATGTTTGTTTATGGCACAACTCTGCCCATTGCAAAGCCCAGAGGACTCTCTGGAATTCTGCCTTTCTCCTTCAGTTTGGTTCCCCAAGCGATAAGGGCCCCCTCTCACTACAGCCTTGTGGCCTTCCCATAGAATACCCTCACTGACTTCTCCATTAGCGTTTTCTGCTAAATATTGAAATAGTCTCCTGTACCTACAAAACCACCCATAGGTCATCCAAAAGGTTCTCATTTAATTTCTAGGACCACACTCTGGTCGCCTCATGAGGCAGCAAGAGCGAAGTGAAAGGGTCACGGGGCATGGTCAGAGATAGTAATCTGGTCAATACTAACCGGCCAAGGGTGCCCTGGTCAACCAGCAGAAGATCTATTCTAGTGTATACCACGTGTACGTTAGAATAGTAGCTATAGTTCCTCTCGGAGGCATGCAATGCCCCCCAGCAGTCAACCAAGGTGTGGCTCTGAAGGGATCTGCAAAAGTGCCTCAAAAAGGCATAGGAGTGCGTTGAGCGACTCGATGTATCTAAAGAAGGGTCAGAACCAACGTTGAAATCCCCACTCAGGATAAGTCTACCCTTGCAGAAGTCTGCCAGTGTGTCTAGGGCTGAGTATAAATGAGAGCTGTTGGGAATTTGGGGCATACAGTTTGGCAAATTTGTACATCTGGCCCGTGATAGTGACTTTCAGAAATGCAAAGCATCCCTGTAAGTCGGCATAGTGGTCAGAGGGTTGGAACGGACAATTCTTGTTAATGGCAATGGCCGTACCTTGGGATTTTGGTTTCGGGGAGTTACTCAAGTACCAGTGTGGATAAAGGTGAGTGGGTAGCCTAGGGGTCGAGGATTCTGTAAAATGTGGCTCCTGCAGAAATGGCACCTGCGCCCCGAGGCGCCTCTGTTCCAACCACAACCTGTTGCGTTTTGTTAGGGGAGCACAGACAACAAACATTATATGACACTACCTTAACCGTTGCCATTGTATAGCAGGAGCGAGTTGTCCAAACGATCATCTGAATACTGCTGAACCAGGTGTGAGCAATAGCAGTGTTGGATGCTGAGCGAAAAAGACAATGAGATAAACAAAGCATAAAGAAAACATATAAACCAGTATAGAGGGCCAGCAGGGACAACCAAGGTCTCCCGCTGGCCTACAGTCAACTGCATACTTGACCCTTGCGGCCCATCTATCGCAGAGGAGCCATCTAGGCGAGGCATGATGCCTCAAACAGAGCTAACACCCAGTACGGGCAAGCCTATGGTGGGAACGTGATCAGACATATAGAGTCAAGGCAGTTGCTGTTCCCCACAGAGTAAGGCGCTATAACTTCCCTGGGGAATGGCAGATAAGGAGAAATAGGGCTGTAGCGGAACGCGATTATTGTGTCCATCGAGCGGCTGCTCGATCAGGGCATCCAGAGGAAATTGGCATAGTGTCTCCCATGCTACAATAGGGGTGGTCATATCAAGAGAGTGTATAAAGCTGTAGTATAGTCTGAAAACAACGAAGAAGGCAGGGGAGTTCCAGTAGACTTTGTGTAGAGACAGTACCCAGGCCAAAGGGTTCCTCAGTTTCCATCAGTGGGTGCTTGTGGTGTAGCAGCCGTGGAAGAGCTTTTACAACCCGGAGAACGTCATTTGGGCCGTTCAGGTAGCCAGGGCTGGGATGTGGATGGGATCTGTACATCCAGGGAGTGCCGCCAGTATGGGAAATCCACAGGCTCCAGGCCCAATTGAGACAGGAAATACGTAAGGTCGTCTTTGGTGCGCAGGTTGGCAGATTTTCCGTCCCATCCTGCCTGAAGACTAAAGGGGAATCCCCACCGATAGGCAATGCCAGCTGTTCACAAGGTTTCTAGAAGAGGGTGAAGTGCCCTGCCTTGCATTAGAGTTTGATGGGACAAGTCCTGTTAAAAGAACAGGCGAGTCCCCTCAAAGTCGAAGGGGCGTTTTCTCATACACTGCATGATTTGCTCCGTGACCATATATTTATGAAGCTTACAGATAATGTCGTGTGAATTTGCAACATCTTGTGAAGGGGGTCTGAGGGCCCTGTGTGCCCTGTCAATCTCGACTGCGTAAGTCGGGGAGAGGCCCAAGATTTTTCTAAATATGCCTTGCAATGTTGGCACAATGTCCTTAGCTGCTATTGCTTCGGGTAATCCCCGGATCCGAATATTAGAGCGGCGACTGCGATTTTCGTTGTCATCCAGCGGAGTTAAGAGTTTCTATTCTCTTATCCTGAGCTAGACACTTGTCTCTAAGCTGGGTAAGAGCTGGGAATGTATCCTCCACCTTCTGTTCCAGAGTTTCCAGTCTGAAAACCAGGTGAGTGGTGTCTACCTGCAGCTGCTCAATGTCCTGTCTGATGCCTTCTCCACCCTGCAGGCAAAACGATCAAGCTCATCCCTGGTGGGGAGAGACCAGATATGTTGTTTCAAGTCCCGGTCACCCAGCACCTCAGAGATGTCTGATCCCAGCTCCTGTGATGCTGAGGGAGGCAGGGGGAGCCGTGTCGCCTAACAGCCATGGAGATGTAATGGGGGAAACAGCAGGGCGTTGTGATGTTTTGGCCACTGCTACAGTGTCCCGCCCACGTTCTGGGCCGGGCGCCATCTTGGATTTTGTCCCATGCTACAGCCCACCGCTGAAAAAGTCATTTATGGAGCCCTTACCACGTTTGGTGGTTCCCGAGGCTGCGAGGAGGCTCTCTGGTGCTGTGACATCTTGGCAGGTACCTCTATTAGGGTCCCTCGGGAAGAGCCGATGCAGCTGCATTCTGTGAGGAGCTCTGGAGATCTGCTTCCTCACGCAGCCATGTCCAAGCCACACCCCCATACAATCTCCTTTAGATCTACCATCAACTATGTAGTTCAAGGGCCTGCCTGAATACAGAGTGATTAGATACATGGTGTGTTCTCTTATATATAGTTTTGGTAAATCTAAAGGAGATCGTACAATCAGATTGTATAGTGTATGGCCATATTTATATACCTAAAATTAACTAGTTGCGCTTTTGGTGCCATTAATTGTTAACGGTACATCAAACGCATAGGCAAACACACATTTTGCCATGTGAAAAAAACAGTGGCAAGCGCTGCAAAATGCACAGAAAAAAAACGCGCAACCCACAACTCGCCAAAATGTCCCATGACCCACATGCTACATGTGGCTCATGGGACGTTTTGGCGAGTTGTGCGTTTTTTTTTCTGTGCATTTTGCAGCGCTGCCATTGTTTTGTTTTTTTTCACATGGCAAAATGTGTGTTTTGCTTCTGCGTTTGATGTGCCGTTAACACATGTGAAATCAACGGGCTGCCCTATGCGTGTCACGGGAAAAACTAGCCAAAATACGTGTACTCCCACTATACTAGATGTGAATGGGACCTGAAAGTGAAATGTGTTTGTTTACACAAGAACAATAATGCTCCATTCACATCTGTGTGTTTCCAAACTTCACAGAAAATGACCACTTTGCCTTGCATTTCAGAAATGCGCTGCACCAAAAAACACACCAAGCTCCACTCTTTAAAAAAAAAAGTTATGGAGCTTCTTTGGAGCGATTGTTGCTTGTAGGGCAGCCCATTAAAGTGAATTGCCTGCCCTATGCGTGACAAGTGAAAATGCTCCAACAACCAAAAAAGAAAAAAAACGGATGTGGGCGTGTCAGTTCCAGCTATGTTGAGATGTGAAGGGAATTGACAGCTGAGTTTTTCCATCCACTCCCTCCTATATACTTGTATAAAGTTAGCCATACATTATGCAAATTGATTATACAATCTATGTACAATTTCCTTTAGATTTACCAAAACTATGGAATAGAAGGACCCACCTTTTAATCCATTCACTTTGTATCCAATCAGGCAGGCCCTTGTACTACATACTTGATGGTAGTTCTAAAGGAGATTGAACATATTGTATAGTGCAGTGTTTCTCAACTCCAGTCCTCAAGGACCCAACAGGTCATGTTTTCAGGATTCCCCTCAGATGAAATGGCTGTGGTAATTACAAGGCAGTGAAACTGATCAAATCACCTGTGCAAAATAATGGAAAGCCTGAAAACATGACCTGTTGGGGCGCCTTGAGGACTGGAGTTGAGAAACCCTGGTATAGTGTATGGTGAGCTTTACAGAACCCAAGACATACTACTTCTGTTTTCAGTACTAAAGCTCTATCCACATAAGCTGTTATCTGATCACTCATCTATGCAAGATGAAAGTTTTTAAGGTAGAAAAAAAATTGTCTGTGTATTTAGTGAGAACAGTGATCACTGATTGCATTTAATTTAAAAAACATGCACCTGGAAGTGGGCGGTAGGTTGGTGGGTAGATGATGCTGTGGGTGTGTGCTAATGAGTTCAGCTGGTTAACTCTTTCCTGTGTCATGACCTAAAGTCAATGTCCAGGAAGTAAGGCAGAAGTATTGGAGACGTTTTTTTAATCTGCTATAAGGACATTGAGGTGAGTGTGTAGAATAAATGGAAAGCTTTGTTATTTCTGCAAAACTACAGTAATTGTATAATTTAGCCTTTAAACATTGTGCGTTTTCTCATAATTGACAACGTCCCTAGTATTGCATATTTCACCAAATTGCTTGTTGTCCTGATAGTGCATGCTCTTTTAGTAACTCTTAATTTTTTGTCAATAGGTGGGAGCTGGTTGGCTCTGTGGCTCACTGCAGGGCTGGTGCAGGAGTGGCTGTCTGTTCCTGTCTGTGTACTCAGATTCGGGACATTGGTCATGGATCAAGCAATGTGGTGGACTGCATGTAAAACACTCCTTAAGGATTGGAATTAACATTTAATAACTGATCTCTTTGGATTCCTTTTAAATCGCTGCTCCAGGCAATTCGACCTGAGTGCCGGTAGACCGATATAAAGTATAGAAATGTACTTTGGGTTTGGCACAATGTGATGAAATGAAGGTTGCACTGAAGCTACACTTGTGCTTTTGTGACAGATTGTGTCTGCTACGTGTAGTAACTTGGCAACACTTTTTAACTGTATTCCTTTTCAAAGTCTTGATACGTATGCCTAGGTTTAGCAAGTTTTTCACCTAATAAGTTATTTTGTTGAAGTGCCAAATGGTATTTGCATACAAATCTGCACATTTTCTGAGAAAAATATATTTTTGTGTCCTGTGTAAATAATATGCATTGTTTTGAAATTTAAATATGTGTATATATAGAAGTCTATTTATTAAATATTTTTGTTCACTGTGGAATGGCATTACACTTGTAGTTATGTTAGATTTGCAAAATTATTCTAAAATTAAAGTTGTCTTTATAAGTTTTTGTTAGCAGTGTCACAATGTAGACCTTATATTGCAACCATACGTACAAAAATGTTACTGTTCCTTCCCAAGGCCATATTTCTTTGGATTCAAAAATATTCAATGGTCGTGTCACAAATTTGATCTGGTTCTTATGCTCGGGGCCTGCAGTCTGACCTTTTTAGGCAAAGTAACCCAAGTGGCATTTAAGTGTAATTTGGCCAGAAAATGTACCTGTCTTATTTTGAACACACCACAAGGCAACACTTGCAGAAAAGAACAGGTGTGCCTTGGCCATGGGGTGCCATACACTGGGTGTTAACATGTATGATAAGAAGTGATAATGAGCAGAAATTTGAATGCAGTCTTGAACTGGCCATGCACTGATTGATTGATTGATTGAAATTAAATTGGTTCAGGAGGGACTGTTCGAATTTCGATCAGTGTGTGCCAGTCTGCACTTAACAGAAGTTGAGCGTTTGATTGACTTCTTCTGTCAAAGGGACATTTGGAAATTTTTGGTGGATCAGTGCCTGTAGCCACTGATCAGTGTTTACGGACAGCAGCAGGGTCCACTGTTGGCATTCAATGTCCAAGAGAGAAAGATTCCTTCATCCACATTTTTTTTTTTCTTCCTTTTTTTTTTTTACAAGGAAAAAAGTGTATGGCCAGCTTTAGTCTTCATCACGGCTTGGTGCTACTATAAAACATTTTAATCGTATAGCAGAAATTACCAATCGCTCGGCTAATAGTGACTGTTAGTTATCCAATAGCTTCAAAACTCGTAAACTAGTAATGCAAAAACAGTTTCGCGTTTTGACTGCAGGTGCAGGAAAGCATGCGATTTACACGCTGTCCCATACCCACAACAGTGTGTAAATCGCTTTCCTGCATTGCATTTTTTGCATTAATTATTAGCAAGTTTTGAAGCCATTGGATTTACTATGTGCACCATGTATCATTTTCCGAGGGAATTCAGCAGTGAGTTTTTTTTTTGATGGGTTTGGTATTTCGATTTCCGGTTTCCTTTTTTTATCTATCTATGGATAGTCTTTGAGTAAAAATGTTACAGCATTGCTTGGACAGGAATTGTCATTTTGGTGCATTCCATAAAAAAACAAAAAAACACTGCAACCTGTGCAGTGCTTATGATTTATGTGTGCATATTGGATATGAAAAGTAACATTGTGCATTCAGGTAATTTAAGGAAAGAATCCCATATGGATTTGCACCAGTAACGGAAACTAGGCATCTTACAGTTAATCATTTGAAAGAATACTTCATGTAAAGCACTTGCTGTCCACAAGGTGGTAGACACTACTGATGAATATATAAACGTAAGAGGTAGCCATCAAGCTTGTGATATGCCACTAGTAACCTCCTGAAAATGCTAGTTGTTTGGCTGTCATGTTGATGACCTAGAATACATGCATCTACAGTTTGCCAAGTTTCCATATTTTTAGCCACTGTTTCTTTCAAGGACAAGCAACCAGGTTTAACAGAATTATTGCTGTGGCTCATAGACAGCTGATTCTCAGGGCAATGTGCTGTGAAATATTTAAGCAATAGGCTCATATGCACTGCCCTTGCATTGCTCTTACTCTGAGTAACTGTCTAGAACAGGGTTTCTCAAAAATTTTTCAGTCAAGGCACCCTTTAACCTTATGCACAGTCTCAAGGGCCCCCTATTCTAAAATGTAAAAGAAACAAATAGTTTTACATAATTCAGGGGCATCAACACACGCAAGACACCTAACATTAGAGATTATTTATTTTATACACCTTTGCACACTAGTACTGATTAGTATTCCAGTGTTTCTCCTCTGTTTCCCTCCTTCATTTAGCTTGTGTGACCCCAGTGCAGATAGAGAAGGGCAAACAAGGACATCCTCACTGCAGGGACAGATCTCCAGAGAGAGCGTGCGATGTCCCTGCAAGGCACGCCGCCTATACGGGTAGGTTAAGAGAGCTGGGCCAGGTAGGAGAGAGATTGGCACCCCTGAACCCTGCACTCTGAGCATACCACACCCCTGAAACCTGCACTCTGTATGTAGCACACCCCAGATACAACCGGCCCTTTGAGGGCACCCATACCGCTGATGTGGCCCACAATGAAATCAGTTTAACACCCCTGTGGTAGAATGAGTGATTCTGGAGATCGGTTTGCTGACTTGTTGTAGAGTCAAAGAGTAAGGCAGAGGGCAATGTCTGCCAAGGTTTGATCCTGGACAGCAGGACTCTGCTGGTTGTTCATTACCCTAGTTCAATTAGCTGCAGTATAGCAAACAAAAATAGCAGCAATAGCCAGGTGCAGAGCAGTGCCTGCAAGGTTAACCGCTTGCCGACCGCGTCGCGTACATATACTGCAGCACAAGGGCTCGGCTGCGTGAAATCCCGTACCTGTACGGGGTGCCCCCGCCGCGCTAGCTACCATCTGAATCGGCTCAGAACCGATCAATCTTCAGGTCCAGGCCAATGATTTATGGCCTGGACCTGCTGATCGGTTCTGGCCAATGAAAACTTCCCCCGCCTGTGTAAGTGTAAACACAGGTAGGGGAAGTGATGTCATCTCTCATCGTGGAAGTCTTTTCATTCCAGAGAGAGGAGAGATGACATCTTACCGTGAGTTGCACCAACACTACACTAACACCAGTACATGTAAGCACACATTTCAACCCCCCGATCACCCCCCAGTTAACCCCTTCACCCCCCCTGTCACTGTGTCACCCAGTGCAGTTGTCAGATTTTTCACTGATCACTGTACTGGTGTCACTAGTGACACTAATCAGCGTTAGTGCAGTTAGTGGTAGGCCCAGGTAGCTTTAGGTACCCCCCCTCCCCCAATAAAGGTTTAACCCCTTGATCACCTCCTGTCACCAGTGATCACTGTATTAGTGTCACGGGTGACGCTAGTTAGTTTATTTATTTTGCGTCAGGGCACCCGCCGTATATTACCCAATAAAGGTTTAACCCCCTGATTGCCCGGCGGGTGACATCAGTTAGGTTTTAGTGTCAGATAGGGTCTGCTTCGCCCCAGGCAACGTCAGATTAGTGCCAGTAGCGCTAACACCCACGCACGCATCATACACCTCCCTTAGTAGTATAGTGTCTGAACGGATCGATATCTGATCAGATCTATACTAGCGTCCCCAGCAGTTTAGGGTTCCCAAAAACGCAGTGTTAGCGGGATCAGCCCAGAGACCTGCTAGCACCTGCGTTTAGCCCCTCCGCCCAGCCCACCCAAGTGCGGTATCGATCGATCACTGCCACTTACAAAGGCCTGATCCCTGCAAATGCTAACAGTTTTTTTTGTAGCGTTTGAATCAGCCGCTGACAGTCAGGAGCTCTTTTCCCTGTGAGTCTCACTAGTGTACCAGTAAATTTAGAGACCAAAATGTCAAATCGAAGGTACACTAGTGAAGAGGCCTACACGTTTCTGAGCATGACAGATAGTGAAGAGAAAGTCACCCATCTGTCAGGTTCAGGCTCAGAATACGATCCAGTAGACAGCAGCGGCACCCTGACAGATAGCTCTGACAACGGAGTTGTGGTCCCTGCAAGCCGCCTTCTGCTGTTGTTGAGGTGCAAGAACCGCAGGGCTCTCGTATGGAGCAGAGAGCCAGTACTAGTGCCGCTCATCCTTCTGGTGAACTGGCAATCACCAGCGGCCTAGTACATCCTGGTCGTACATCCAGCACTGCAGTGACACTTGGTGACATGGCGAGTCCCATAAGTGCAGTTCAAGCTGGTGAGGTGGCTAGCACGAGTAGAGTCCCGCAGCCACCAAGAAGACAAAGACAGGCCCGTCGAGCACATAGTGCCCTTCCTGCTGAATTTGCCAATCCGAATTGGGAGCCCACCACTTCTGCAGCACCCGTACTTACCCCATTCACTGGCCAACCCGGAATTCAGGTGGAAACAGTTGATTTTACGTCACTTGATTTTTACTCGCTGTTTTTCACGGAAGATCTCTATAGATCAAAGCAATTTGTATGCTGGTCAATTCATCATCGCTAATCCCCATTTGACCCATGCCAGAGATTGGAAACCTATTACGGTTTCCGAATTTAAGACCTTCCTGGGCCTATCCCTCCTCATGGACATAGTTAAAAAGAGTGAGTTGTGGTCATATTGGTCCACTGACCCAATTCACAATATGCCCGTGTTATCTTGCGGTTCATGCATTTCAATAATAATGAACTCTGCCGTCCTCAGTGTGACCCTGGATTTGGTTGGCTCTATAAAATTCGGCACCTCGTAAACCACTTCAGGCAATGTTTTGCAGCCTTGTTTACTTCCAATCAAGTTGTTTTGCAGCCTTGTTTACTTCCAATCAAGTTGTTTGCGTTGATGAGTCCCTGATTAAGTTTTCTGGCCGCTTGTCATTTTAAACAGTATCTTCCCAACAAGTGTGCCAGATATGGGGTCAAGATGTATAAGCTCTGTGACAGGGCAACAGGCTATACATGTAGTTTTATGGTTTACGAGGGAAGAGATAGTTACGTAGAGCTGGAAGAATGCCCAGATTACATAGGGAGCGCTGGTAAGATTGTGTGGGACTTGGTGTCACCCTTATTCGGAAAGGGGTACCACTTATATGTGGACAATTACACATTTTTTTATTTTTTTTGTTTTTTTTTGGTGCAAGCTGGATTACCCTGTTTTGCCTCAAAGCCTGCATTTCTCACTACAATCGTATACCCAGAAGGACGGGTTTGTCTGATCGCGTGCCGGCCGGCACATCAGACTTCAGGCTTTTATTGATGCTACTATTGTAAGTGTGATTCATTTTTGTTTTCTTTTTAAATAAATTTAAAGGTTTTACACTATTGGAGCATTTGTTTTATATGTGCCACGTGTATCCACCTATCGGTCTGAATGTCAATGAGGCGATCTGAGGAGTTGAGTGTGCTCGCTGCGCATTGGAATCAGGTTGTGCTTTATACTACACGCTTTCCCTGATCCTCTGTAACAAGGGATCACGGTCATTTGGTAAGAAGTGATTTCTTCTAAACTGGTGGTGGATTCCGCATGTTTTTCTATTAGCGTTTGGAGACGCCATTACACATATGGATGGACTATTGATTAAGTTCTGACTTTTTTTAGTCTTTTTTGAACACTGAAGGACTTTATATATGTGTTTTTTCATATATATATATATTTTTCATTAATTTTGTTCCAAACTGGTGGATTCTATATTGATCAATTTATGATGTCACACTTTTGATTCACAGGTTTAGCGTGATTCTATTTTCTTTTAAATTATTACACGAGCGTGACACTTTTAAGTCCCTTGTTTGATCATGGAATTGGCGCATGTGGCACCGTGCGATCTAATCGCCGGGGCTTACCCCAGCGGTTTGTAGATTCCCATCTTAGGCTGGGGGAGAGAGCCTGCTTGAAGTGTAATAATTTGATCGCTGTGAAGTGGAGGGATAATGAGAATGTTTTCGTTCTGTCCTCCCTTCACGCAGACACGACGGTCCAAATTCCTACGGCGACTGGTGTTGTGGAGAAACCCCTCTGTGTCCACGAATATAACCTTAATATGGGAGGGGTGGACCTCAACGAGCAGTTGTTGGGGCCGCACTTAATTGCCCGTAAGGCCAGACGCTGGTACAAAAAAAATGCCTGTATACTTATTCCAATTGGCTCTGCTGAACGCTTATTTGCTATACAACGCTTCAGGATGAACTGGATCCTTCCTTAAATTCCCAGAAGAGATAATCGCATCTCTTCTGTTTCCAGACGGTGCTGTGGCCCAACTTCCAAATGTAAATGCAGTGAGCCGGCTGCATGGGAGGCATTTTCCGTATGTCCTCCCTGGTACCCTTACCAATTGATCGCCCCAAAGAAGATGTTGTGTCTGTAGCAATAGGGGATTCAGGCGTGAAACCTGCTATTATTGTCACTCCTGTCCTGACCACTTTGCATTGGTGAATGTTCTCGAACGCTACCATACACTAGTGGAGTATTAGCGTAGGGTACAGAACTGCACAGACTAGGACACACTTACACAGTCCAAACCTGGAACTGTTACAACCGTTATAACAGTCACAACCGTTACAAATAAAAGTGTAAAAAATTGTAATAAGTAAATGTTGAAAAAATATATAAAATAAAGCCAAAAATAGTTGTCGTTTTATTCTTTCTCTTATCCTCTTTCGATTGTTCTCTCTCTATTCTGCTCTGTTTTACTGTATTTTTTAACTGCAATGTTACTATGTTTTATCATGTTTGCTTTCAGGTATGTAATTATTTTATACTTTACTGTTTACTGCGTTTTTATTGTTAACCATTATTTTATTTTCAGGTACGCCATTCAGCTGCAACACTGATTTCTTTATCTTGACAGCAACAGCGTTTGCGCTCACGATATGAAAATCAGCGACTCCAGCGCTGTAGGAGGTGATTTACCCACTGATCAATCTCTTTTTTTCATGCAGCCCGCATGAAAAAAAAGATTACAATATATGCCCAATAAGGACCAGCAACGTACTGGTATGTTGCTGGAATTTGAGTGGTTATACCAGAATAATGCCTGCAGGTTTAGGTATCATCTTTGTATCATTCTTTTCAGCCAGCTGTCGGCTTTCATGTAAAAGCAATCCTAGTGGCCAATTAGCCTCTAGACTGCTTTTACAAGCAGTGGGAGGAAACATATTCACCCCCACCGTCTTTCATGGTTTTCTCTGGCTCTCCTGTCCCAACAGGGAACCCGAGAATGCAGCCGGTGGTTCCGCCAGCTGACCAAAGAGCTGATCGGAGACCAGAACGGCTCCAATCATCTCTATGGCCTAAGAAACCGGAAGCTACGAGCGTTTTGCCGGATATAAACAGCGCCATTGGGAAAGCATTTTATCACACTGATCTTGGTGTGGTCAGATGCTTTGAGGGCAGAGGAGAGATCTAGGGTCTAATAAACCCCAATTTTTTCAAAAAAGAGTACCTGTCACTACCTATTGCCATCATAAGGGGACATTTACATTCCCTGAGATAACAATAAAAATGATAAAATAAAAATGAAAGGAACAGTTTAAAAATAAAACAAAAAAGCAAAATAAATAATAAAAAAAAGCACCCCTGTCCCCCCCTGCTCTCGCGCAAAGGCGAACGCAAGCGTCAGTCTGGTGTCACCACGAAGGTCAGATCGAGGGCAGTAATTTTAGCAGTAGACCTCCTCTGTAAATCTAAAGTGGTAACCTATATAGAATTTTAAACGTTTTTAAAAATGTATGTAGTTTGTCGCCGCTGCACATTTGTGCGCAATTTTAAAGCATGCCGTGTTTAGTATCCATGTACTCGGCATAAGATCATCTTTTTTATTTCACCAAACATTTGGGCAATATAGTGTGTTTTAGTGCATTAAAATAAAAAAAGTGTTTTTTTCCCCCAAAAAATTGCATTTGAAAAATCGCTGTGCAAATACTGTGTGAAGAAAACAGTTGCAACCCCCACCAATTTAATCTGTAGGGCCTTTGCTTTAAAAAAAATATATATATAATGTTTGGGGGTTCAAAGTAATTTTCTAGCAAAAAAAATAAAAATTTTTATGTAAACAAAAAGTGTCAGAAAGGGCTTTGTCTTCAAGTGGTTAGAAAAGTGGGTCTAATGTTGTGCATAAAATGCCAGGGCAGTTCAAAACCTCCCAAAATTACACATTTTTGGAAAGTAGACACCCCAAGCTATTTGCTGATGGGCATATTGAGTCCATGGAATATTTTATATTTTGCAAGTTTCGGGAAAATTACAATCTGAGCAATATATCATTTAGTGACGACTTTTTTTTTTGCACAAACATGCCAAGGGCATATGTGGAATTGCACCCCAAAATACATTCTGCTGCTTCTCCTGAGTACGGGGATACCACATGTGTGAGACTTTTTGGGAGCCTAGCTGTGAACGGGACCTCGAAAACCAATCACCGCCTTCAGGCTTTCTAAGGGCGTAAAATTATGATTTCGCACTGATCCTACAGTGTGAAACGCGTCAGCCTGTCTGCTTTCATTTTGCTGTGGTGTGGACTTCTGTGATTTTATAATAAAGGAACCTTGTTTGGAGTGCGGCTGTCCAAGAATTTCTTCCAATTGTTTTGCATTCGCTTCCTCACTACCTTTCACAATTTTGGAGGCCCTGAAATGTCAAGATAGCACAAAACCCCCACAAATTACCCCATTTTGGAAAGAAGACACTTCAAGCTTTTTGCTGAGATGCATGTTGTGTCCATGGAATATTTGAATACTTTGTGGCAAAATTATAAAATATTCCATGGACTCAACATGGCTTTCAGCAAATAGCTTGGGGTGTCTACTTTCCAAAATGGCACAAAGCCCCCCCCCCCCCCAATGATCCTATCTTGGCATTTTATGGCCTTCGAAACTGTGATAGGTAGTGAGGCGTGAAATCAAAAATGTATGCCCTTAGAAAGCCAGAAGTCACTGATTGGTTTTCGGGGTCCTGTACGCGGCTAGGCTCCAAAAAAGTCTCACACATGAGGTATCCCCATACTCAGGAGAAGCAGTAGAATGTATTTTGGGGTGTAATTCCACATATAACCATGGCACATGTCAGCAATATATCATTTAGTGACAACTTTGTGTAATTTTTTATTTCTTTTGTCATTTTTTAATCACAAAAAAATAAAACATTCAATGGGCTCAACATACCTCTCAGCAATTTCCTTGGGGTTTCTACTTTCCAAAATGGGGTCATTTGGGGG
>CM055116.1:468139726-468147226 GCA_029206835.1 Rana muscosa | reverse complement strand
TGTCTTGGACCTTGGGTTATGCGGTGGCGCTACGCCACCTGATCTGGCTAAAGGTGCTGGTCTGCGGACCAATCTTCCAAGAAGGCCCTTTTGGATCTGCCCTTTTAGGGCGACAGACATTTTGGGGCCTCGCTGGATGACATAATGTAAAGATGCCACAGGAGGTAGGAGCACATTGCTTCTGCAATCCAAAGGAGGTAAGGAGTCACGCCATAGGCTAGGGCCCTCCTTCACCGCGCACAAACGGTCCCTTCGTCCGCCTAGTGCGGCAAGTAAACAACCTCAGGCTGATAAAAGCACCTGCTGAGGGACACAAGCGCCCCTGGGTTTGCAAGCCCAACCTTGCTTGCCTACTGAACAGAATTTTACCCTCTTAACGGCCAGCTTCTGCCGACTTGTCGGGAAGCCCTATATGGGGCGGTACAAGACCTGCTGATACGCAGGGTAGCCTTCCTGTCTTAGTACAGGAACGGGTTCAGGGATTCTACTCAAATCTGTTCGTAGTACTGGAGGGGGTTCGTCCAATCTTGGATCTCAGGACCCTCAAATGCTTTGTGAAGGTACAAAGATACCGGTAAAGAGTTGGCTCGCTCTGTTGTCGCTGCCCTCCATCCAGGGGATTTTCGGCATCCTTGATCTCCAAGGACGCATACTGCATGTCTCCATATGCACCAGGCACTGCCAAGGGTGGCTCTCCCCTTTGGCCTCGCATTGGCACCAAGGGTGTTCACCAAGGTGCTTGCCCCGATTCTGGCCCTACTAAGACAGCGTGGCTTCGCTATCAGGGGCAACTTGGACGATCTTCTTCTGAGGGTCACTCAAAACTAAATTTAGAAGTGAGCGTGTCTATACCTGTCAGACCCTCCGATACTTGGTTGGGTGCTGAACACTCAGAAGTCAGTATTGAAACTGTCCCAACTCCTAGTGTGTCTAGGGTTGATTCTGGACTCCTCAGAGGTGTACGTTTTTTTCCCCCTAGGGGAAAGTTGCCGACCCTTTGGGCTGCGGTGCGGCAGTGGACATCCCAAAGTTGGGCTATCACGCCACTTTTGCAGGCGAGTCCTGGGCCTCATGGTAGCCTCCTTCGAGGCGGTACCATAGGGGCTATTTCACACGAGTGTTACAGAAGGTAACTCTGTCCTGAAGGGTCAAGTGCCCTTCATCCCTGGATTATCAAGATCTGGGTGAGCCACCTAAGCAGGACCTCCCTAGTTGGTGGCCGACTTCACCAGCATTCAATCTGGGAAGTTGTTCCTTCTTTTTACTGGACAGTGGTCACGGCGGCTGCCTGTCTTCCCGGTTGCAGAGGAGTCTGAAGAGCTCAGTCAACCTGGGTCGCGGGACTCCGGAGGAATCCCATTGCAGGTCATTGACTTTGCCTCCACATGGTCTCAGAGGCTACAGGGGCGTCCAGTCAGAATCCAGTCGGACAAACACCACAGTGGTGGCGTATGTAAATCATCAAGAAGGAACAAGCGGCTCTCACGCACCTCCTAAGGGGGGCTCCCTTACCAGAGGGGAAGCACGCCAGTTGTATATCTCCTGACTTCTCTATTCAATCGGAAGGTATTTAGGTTTGTGGCCAGGTCAAGAGACCCATGGGCAAAACACGACAGATGCGTTGATCGCACTGTAGAGTCCGTACCGACTAATCTATGCCTTTCCTCCTCGGAAGCTCCTTCCTCATCTGCTTCACAGACTGGAGGCAGAGAGGATTACAATGGTCCCAATTGTTCTGAATTGGCCTTGGCGTCCTTGGTATGTCGATCTAGTGCATCTGGTAGCAGACGCCTTTTGGCATCTACCGTAAGAAGGACCTGCTGTCGCTAGATCCCGTATGCCATACTGTTTTTAGTCACTGGCTTGAGGGCATGGCTTGAGAGCCAGGTGCTAAGAGACCGGGACCCGTCAGACTCTGTGATCGCTACCATGAGGAGTGCTCGGAAATCATCCCCTAGGAAGATTACCATCGCACTTGGAAGGCCTGCATATCCTATTGTGAGGAGATGAGGTGGCATCCGCGTACTTATTGGTTCCAGAGTCCTGCTGTTCTTCAGCAGGGAACGGGCCAAAAATGTTACTTTAAGTACAATTAGGGGGCAGGTATCTGCCCTGGCTGTCTTTTTCAACAACCCCTGGTGGCTTACTCTCTAGTGAGAACGTTTGTACAGTAGGTTCGGCAGGCGGCCCCTCCGGGCCACCCTCCACTACCTCCGTGGGGCTTGTGTAGCAGACGTCCTTTCGGCGTCTACCACTACGAGAGGACCTGCTGGCGCAGGGTCCCATATGTCATCCTACCTGCAGTCGATGGCTTCAAAGGCATGGCCTCTAAGTGTCTCAGAAACCACAGTTTGAGACATCAGGGAGATTCCCTTGACACTTCCTTAGAAAGTGGTACTTTTGGTGGCTGTTATGCCAGTTAGGACGGGTTTCTGAGTGGGCAGCCTGGTCATGCAAGGCTCCCTATCTGATCTTCCACAAGGATAGGTGGTGCTGCGTCCGCAGCCTTCTCTTCTTTCTAGGGTCTTTCGACCTTCCTCCAAGGAAGACATGTACTGCCATCCTTGTGTCCTCATCCGTCGAATCCTAAGGAGACGACGTGGCATTCTTTGGACGTTGTCCAAACTCTGAGAGAATGCTTGTCTAGCACTGCTCTGTTCCGGAGTCCAGGCTCACTGTTTGTTTCAGTGGCTGGTCCCTAGTAGGACCCAGCGGTTTCGTCGGCCACCATCTCTAGGTGGATCCGACAGATTGTGATCAGGCTTACGCCATGAAGGGTCAGGCGCAACCCTTTACCGGCGAATTCGACCAGGGCATGAGGTGCCTCTTGGTTTATGTCAGTTAGACGGTTTTTCTGAGCCAGCAGCCTTGTCATGCAAGGCTCCTTATCTGATCTTCCACAAGGATAGGTGGTGCTACGTTCGCAGCCTTTTTCTTCCTAGGGTCGTTCGACCTTCCAGCTAGGAAGACGACGTACTGCCATCCTTGTGTCCTCATCCGTTGAATCCTAAGGAAACAACGTTGTATTTCTTGGACGCTGTCCGAGCTCCGAGAGCAGCAAGTGTCTGTTTTTGTAAGGCGGCCACATGCTCGTCCGTTCACACTTTCACTAAACTTTACAAGTTGATGTGTGTGCATCTTCGGATGCTTCTTTCGGTCGCAAGCTATTGCAGACGGCTGTTTAGAGTTGCAACTCCTCTATTGAGGAGCTCTGTTTTTGTTTTGGGGTGAAGTTGTTTTAATGCTGTTACCACCCCTCGTTTTTTTCTTTGACACTGCTTTGGGACGTCCCACTATGTCAATAGAGAAGCTGTGTCGGTCCATGGACGAAAGAGTAAATAGGATTTTTTACTCACCGTAAAATCCTTTTCTCTGAGTTCATGGACCGACACAGCACTCACCCCTCCTTTTAAGTTTGTACTGCTTTTTGACGAACTGATCTGCGAGATGCAGAGTGAGGGGATATACCCAGAGGGTCTGCCCACTGGGCGGTACTGTAGAAGGTGTGATGCAACACTTTTTACAAGTTTTCTGCCTAGTCACTCCTAATTAATGGATAATACCCACTATGTCAATAGAGAAGCTGTGTCGGTCCATGAACTCAGAGAAAAGGATTTTACGGTGAGTAAAAAATCCTATTTTTTTTTTCATTTTTACTTTTGTTTATAGCGCAAAAAAAAAACGCAGAGGTGATCAGATACCACTCAAAGAAAGCTCTATTTGTTGTGAAAAAAAAGGACGCCAATTTTGCTTGGGTACAACGTTGCACGACCACGCAATTGTCAGTTAAAGCAACACAGCGCCGTATTGCAAAAAATTGCCTGGTCATTAAGCGGGCGAATCCTTCTGGATTTAGTCAAATTTGCTGTGTTTTGTATCTGTTATGGTTTGGGGGGTCTTCTAAGTAAAAAAAATTGAAATTCTCAGATTTTTTGAGAAATTGGATATTGACATTTTTGCGTAAGTTTAAAAAATGTTTTTTATTAATTCAATACAGGTAATCTTTTATCTTTAGCAGGAATTTTGTAAAATGTGCTTTGTTTTTATCTCCTAATGATTTTAGCGTAATTTTTATTTATTTTTTATTGAAAATACTGTTTTGATAAACACGAAACCTTAATCAGTAGCACCTTCTTTTTATTCTTCTGGTCATGTTCTTTCAGAAAGGGGGGGTCTTTTATCCCAAATTCAAATTACAACAGCCAGGGAGGAAAAGAACCCCAGAGGGGAGAGAGAGAGTCTCTCGGATTGTGCCCATGTTACACCCTAAATATGAGTCTCCAAAAAGAGGAATGATTTTTTTTTCCTTCCATTTTGGGTACCTCTTTCGTTGGAGATAATTTACAAAAAATAAAAAGTTATTAATTTAAAAAATGTTGTTTGCATTTTCCATAAAATACAAATATAAGGCCTGTTTTACTGCTATACTGTACACCATTCGGTAATTTTTCTTCACTAGTCCTCATATCTCCTTCCAGATGCCTTCAGTCAATCACTTTCAAGTAGAATAATCCTGTACATAAGTGGACACTTCAATCTGAGATTAGTAATAGTTTCCCCTCTGCAGTGTTCTTGAGACTCAAGGGTGTGAAGTCATGTAATCTAATAAGCGATTGTTTCTTTATATAAAAATGTATTACCGTATTTATCGGCGTATAACACGCACCCTAACTTTAAGAGGGAAGTTTCAGGAAAAAAACTTTCCACAGCCCCCTGCCTATAACATGCAGGCACAGTTTACCCTCTATTTTAAGGGTAAAAAAGTGAGTGTTATACGCCAATAAATACAGTATATACTGATACTTTGCTTTTCTTTCTGCAAAACTTTCAGAGCTGCTACTGTATTTATCGGCATATAACACGCACCCTAACTTTAAGAGGAAAGTTTAAGGAAAACAAATTTCCACAGCCCCCTGCGTATAACACTCAGTCACAGTTTACCCTCTATTTTCAGGGTAAAAAAAAGTGAGTGTTATACACCAATAAATACAGTAATAAATGAAATCGAGCGGTGCACAAGATAAGGCACTACTCCCAAACTCAAATTGTACCAATTGCTACATTTTTTAAATAGCAAAATAAAGCCTTGTACACATGCTTAGATTTTCATATGACCGAACGTCCTTTTTTTTTTTTTTTGTGGCATGTTAGTCTCATGTCAAAAGTGAAGCGGTTACACACAATACGAAAAATTTCGTACATCAGAATATGTCTGAAGTGACGTAAAGTGTTGAATAGTTTTGTATGCATTCTTTCGTTTCTGAGCATGCGTAGTCTTGCTCTTCCGATTTATTTTTATTTTTTGTACAAAATTCATACTAATGAAACGAAAATCGGACGTTGAATTCACATCTGTCAAAATTTTTATAGTCTGCACAGCCAGTTTTTTTTGACGAAAAAGCTAAATCGGCTTTAAAGAGCGATCCGAAAGTCGGCAGACCGTGCGTCATATGAATTTTTCTATCCGATTTTTGTATCGTGGGTACGGGCCTTTATACATAAAATGCTGGCAACAAACCACAGACAGTAAAAGAATGATGAATTTCCCCAACTACGGTATCTCAGAAAAGTGACATCACTGAGAAATGTCACTTTGCTACGATGTAAAGTAGTGAGTGTACAGTTTGTATAACGGTGTATATTTGCTGTCCCCTCAAAATAACTCAACACAGGCAAGTATACCCCTTAATGAAAATGTCCAAATTGGGCCCAAAGTGTCAATATTTTGTGTGGCCACCATTATTTTCCAGCACTGCCTTAGCCCTTATGGGCATGGAGTTCACCAGAGCGTCACAGGTTTCCACTGAGTCCTCTTCCCTCCATGCTGACATCATGGATCTGGTGGATGTTAGAGACCTTGTGTGTCTCCATCTGCCATTTTGAGGATGCCCCACAGATGCTCAATAGGGTTTAGGTCTGGAGACATGCTTGGCCAGTCCATCACCTTTACCCTCAGCTTCTTTATCAAGATAGGCATCTGCAACATTGTATCAGTTTTGTTCCTGCTGGAAAATACATCATAAACAGAGCACTTGAGGCAGAGCAGTGTGAGGAAGAGGACTTTCTTGGGGCCTGCTCTATGCATACACCATCTATGTGAGAAGGAGGAGCAGCGGTATGTTTGCCATAAGGGCATTGAGGGCAACATGGGACAAGCTTTTAGGGTGGGTTTCATGCCTCCCCTACCCTGGGAGCGGTACGTGGCTGAAGGGGGCAGCTCAGGACATTGTTGTCCTAAGAAACCTTGAGGACATTTCTCTGGCTCCACCAATTCTCAGCACATGTGCTCCCTTATGCACTAGAGGCAGCAAAAGGACCCTAGGATTCATAGCATCAAGGAAAAGGGACCATTAATGGTTGCCAAGCCTTCTTGATCCATGTTACAAGGGGAAATTCACAATGCTCATCCTGCTCACACAGAAGGAGAACAGGATAATTTTTTTTTTTTAGAGGAGTAACTATGGAGAAACCGAGGCTGACAGGTTAATATACGTTGGAGAAGGGATCACTGAGCCTCTTGTCAGCTAGAAGTAGAGTAGTCTGGAGAAGGGGCCACCTAAGTGCCCAGGGCTGTCTGCTGTAACCACCTATTGGCAGCATTTGCATCACATGGTGGTTGATTATCTGGAATCAAAAGTGGGATGTAGAAAGCCCCGGATGGATGACCCCTGGAGACAAGTGTGGACCGCTTCCCAGTAAGCAATTGAGCTGCTGGGCTGCTCTGCAGCCATTGTGTTCTCTGAACATGCATTCAGTGCTGCAGGAGGCTGACATTTAAAAAAAAAAAAACAGTCCTGGATCAGAAACAGCTACCAAATGCAAATGCTGCTGTTTAAATTTGTGGGGGATCCTGCCACCCTCACAGATTTTTGTTTCTGCTGCATCCCAAGCTTTCTACTTTATTAAAAATTAGATACAGCTACCCTTCCCATGTTTGGTCCACGTGTGTACTCCCAACCACTATAAAGCACATCCTTCTACATGACACTGTTAGCAGCTAGGTACCCTTTTTTTTTTTCAAGGTAATAGGCATACAGCAGCTTCATGGAGACGTTATTAGCAAAAGCAATTTTATGTGGCAGTCCCCCTTCTTTTTTTTTTTCTACAGCTGCTTAAGTTATAAAGGCTGTTTTTTTTCCCCCACAAGGATCTATCCTGTACTCTGCAGGAAGAATTCTGTCAAGTTATGGTGTTTGGGCACCAAAACTCAAGGTCCAATATTTCTGCAATGGTGTGACGGTTGCTTAGACCAGTGTTTCTCAACTACAGTCCTCAAGGCGCCCCAACAGGTCATGTTTTCAGGATTTCCCTCAGATGAAACAGCTGTGGGAATTACTAAAGCAGTTAAACTGATCAAATAACCTGTGCAAAACAATGGAGAGCCTGAAAACATGACCTGTTGGGGCGCCTTGAGGACTGGAGTTGAGAAACACTGGCTTAGACATTGAATTTTGTAAGAGCAGTGTCCATAATTTGCTCTACAGGAAGAATTCTGCCTGG
>CM055116.1:468039726-468134726 GCA_029206835.1 Rana muscosa | reverse complement strand
AGTTTATATGTATAAGAAAACGTGTTATAATTAAAAATGATTGCAACTGAATATAGCCAAGTTTGTTTGCATTAGTAAGACCACCACAAAACTAAATAAATGATTTACAAAAGTTGCACTGCTTCTGGAGTATTATCAACTTCAACCATGTAAACCTTTTCCATACTTTTGATTCTTGACACTGGCTTGGACAGCTGTATTCCCCATACTGGAAACATATTCAGTCAGAACTATTATAGTTCATAAATAGGGAAATGAGCAGCAGGATAGCACATTATGTGATGGTGCTATGTACGTCAACTGCTCCAGAACTGGAGTGGGCAATAACGTGCCTGGCGAAAGGCACAAGAAAAATGTATTCATATATAAGAGATGAAAGATAATCGTCAATGATTCACAACAGATAATGTTAACTCTTAAAAATGTGAGAATATACTGACTGGTCAAGTGGGTTTACGTATAAATGTGTCAGTTAATGAATCTGATCCCTAGTGCTGACTGAAAAGTGACAGGAGGAATTCTTTGCGAAAGGTATGTAAATTAATGCTGATCATGAGCAAGCAACCTCATTGGTTTATCTCTCGTTCTAATGGAAGAAGCGTGGTGTGATCAGTTTTTTGACTACCTGAAAAGGTTATGTATAGGGGTAAATTCACTTATGGTAGTAAAAAAACAAAAGTCAATACTGTCCTCTACTTATTATGATGGGGGTTTACAACCACTTTACTAATGTTAAAAGTCATGCACCTTGTTATGCTTTGTCTCTAAATCACATTATCTGTACCTTTTTGTTGTAATCTCTGCACCCATCACAGCCCTGTGAACGTCTCTGGTCAGTGAGTGTGTCCATGGGCTCGAGGTCAGGAGGTCATCACCGACTCCCCACTATCACAGTCGTGCAGCTTAGCAGCGTCACTCCCGGTGTGCGCACATGGCCCAAGCATGTGCGCATGTCAAAGCTACCCGACCAATAGGACATCCAGGAGGGCGACACCTGACTTCATGTTGACCAACTATGCTCCAGCGAGGACGATCCAATCATAGGGGAGCCAGAGGAGGTAGGGCGAGTGATCTAGGTGGATGTGATGTACATGGCTGCAGGACACATGCCCAATACTTGTGCATGAAACTGCTTAGTATTCTTGAATCACAGGTAAGGGGTATGACCACATTATTTTTTATGCATTTTTCTTTTATATGTAGGAAAGAGGGGAGGATTTTAAATGACTGGCTGCTCCTTGGTAGGTGAGGCTAGGGACAGTTGCTTTCTTATGTTATTACAGTGTGAGGTACATGTGTCACTTAATTTTTTAATTTAATTTTTTGAGGGGTTTACAACCACTTTAAGCCCTTCTGAAAAACCTAGCTGCTGTTCTTAGTGACCTAACATAGGTGTTGCTGTTTTCTTCTCACGGTATAAAAAAAATGAAACCCGATCAGTCACTAAGGGCAACAGCTCAGTCCCCCCGTCCCCCCCATCGTCATTTCTTCAGCTTTATATGTTTCTCATGGAGTGTAGTTCCCTATGTTTCATTCAAGGTCTTCTGCGATCACAACCACTACCAACAGCTTAGTCCTGTTTCTTTAATTAGTGACAGTAAATGACTGTAAATGCGTACCAAAATGTTTTTAAGGTAGAAAACACTTGGCCAGGCAGACTACTAATATAAAACCAAAAGAGATTTCTCTAGGACAAGTTATTTTCTTGAGCTTCTTTTCTTTCGAAAGTTCCGTAATTACACGTCTAATCACCAACTTTGTACATTTTATAGTATTAAGTTAATTAGTGTTTCTCCTAAAAAGTGAATATACTGTACATAGCGACGATTTTACTACAATTAAACTGTTATACTGCAGAATGAGCTTTGGTGAAGTTCTATAAGCGTGTTAATTCCCAACATAACCTAGCCAACAAACTACATAAATCTCTATAGGATAACTTTTTACTTAAAAAATAACATGATACTTGTGGACTTGATGAAGTACGACTCCTGCCTGTTGCAGCAGGTATAGTATTTACTAATGCACAAACCCATGAAGAGGATAGCTTGAACAATCAAACTTCAAATTCATACTACATGCTCAATTTTGTCAGGTATAACAATTAGTATTTGCCATAACAATATTTTTTTCAGCTCCGTGACTCATTTTCACTAATGAGAGCCAATTAGAGTGGAAAATACCAAACACCTGTGTTATAGCTTAGTGAATTGAGCTTATTGTCTGCAGGGATCAGTGGTTACAAATATTCCTAATGTATGATCTATAACCCGTCAGGTCTGATTTTTAGGAGTAAAAAAGACCGCATTCTAGCAGCATGATAATATTAAAAGTAGGTTTATTTCCAGCATCCAACAGCACATTAGTGTATGGTCCATTCAGTAGCAACCCTCCTTACCACCTTTTCTAATGGATGACCAAACCTGGCCAAAAATGTGCTAGGTTTCGTTTTTATCAAACAGATCTTAATAAAGAAACACAGTAATACTCTTGTTTTCCTCCATGGACACTACTTATGCCTATTCTGGCACCCATATCGTCAAGGGATGTAAGCAAATCTTTTATTGTAAACATAAATATTAAAAATTTGGATCCATAGATAATTGCTTAGGCTGTCAAAATGCATCTTGGGAAACTGATGCAAATCAGGCTCCCTTTCCCAAATCTGTTCAGCCCTAAATTGCTTGGACAAATTATAGGGATGGAGTCTGATGGCATTAGATGCATCTTGGATCCTCCTGATTGGAAAGAAAAAGCGATATATGTTCACAATAAAAAATGTATTTGTAGAACAGATTACTTTTAAGCTTTAGGTCAACTTATGCATCTCCACTAAAGCTGCACTGAGTTGTGAAGGGCGATTTTAAGGGATTTTAAGACAAATAAATTAAACTTGTTTTTGAAGGAGCATATTCTTTTTTTTGCATTGCTACGTTATGAGTCGCTAATCTAGAATAATCAAGTGTTTTTGTCCCAACACAGTTGTTCCAGGACAGTGACTCACAAAGAAGGTGAAGGTGCTCTCTTGTGGTCAATCTTTTTCCTCGATTCCCTACTATGTCATGGACCCAGAGCAAATGTTATCAGATGCTTGATAAGTACATGCGTGTCTGGGGCACACTCGCCAAAGTGTGTCAAGTATGAGGACCATAGCCCATTAAAACACAAGTTAGGAATAGAGGCTCCCAAATTCCCAAACAGGAGCCATCTAATGTCCATCCTTGTGTCTGTTCTGAGTATTATTGTACTAGTATGTATGTTTAGAAAATGGCTCACACAACAGTAGATATTGAATCTGATTACATTGAAAAAAAATTGAACACCCTGCTGCTTTACACTTACTAATTACTGGCCCTGTTCAAACATGTTTCACTAACTAGGGTTCATCGGGTTCTTCTTCAGGGCTGCTGCTATAAGCTGGTAGTGGGCCCGAATATTGCTGCAATCACCTAAAAATGTCAAAGGTGATGCCATATAATATACTGTACTTTTTGCTTGACTTAACCTTTTTAAAAATGCCAACCCACATTGCTGACTTGTTTTAGAATGTATAGGTTCTGGGGCTGATTCTTATTCTTGATTAACTACTTGGTGAGTCACCAACATAGAAAAATTGCATGTTTATCAGTTGTCCCATCTAAACATAAGTTAATCTGGTAGGGAAGGCAGGGGTAAGAAAGACAGCCCAGGAGTCGGCACGGTAAAAAGAAAAAAAGAAAAAGCAATGACAGCCCCTACATTTCTATCCCGACAGGGTCCCTTGATTTTGCAAAGCAGACCAATGTCTGCATTTACTCATTCATGGAAAACTGCATATCCTAGGTTCTATTTCATAACATTTAAAGTGACCCTACAGGCCATATTATTGACAATCAAACATTTACATAATATTAGCAAGCAATAAATGAGCTTATAGGCCTCATTCACATTAGGCATGAGCGAAGGCAGGCGATTTCAGAGGCAGTATTTTTGAACATTCGTTCTTGCATTTTTTTGTGCAAGTTGTAGTACAGGAACAGAAGTGTAAATTTTCAGCCCCATGAAATATGTGCAAACATGTGCTTTTCAGGCCTTCCAATGAGGTCTATGGGGCTGCAAACGCACAAATCTACCCCAAAACAAACTTGTGTACTATTTCAGACTTCAGGGAAAGGCAACACTATGCTCAGGTGTGAACAGGCCCATTAAGAATAGTGGGATTCTTCCAACTTGAGCATTGTCTTGCTTTGAGAATTGAGTGACAAAGCGCTCATGTGTGAATGGGACCTTAAGCAAGCCTCGACTTACCTCTGTAGCTGAACTGAGGAGTAATGCATCCTAACTGTTTATAACAGAGTCACAGAAGTCATAGCTTGTGATCCCTTATTTTGCAGATTGGTGGCCATCCAGGGTGCTGCAAGTTGTTGGGTAAGTGACTGCAACCTGACTTCAAAGTCTCTGTTGTGATCTTTGAGGATGGCTTGTTTTACAGCACCTGCAGCTACAGAGGTCAGTGATGGCATATTTTAAAGCTCATTTACAGAGTTAATAATATCATATACACACACTTTATTGCCCATAGTCTGGCCATAGGTTCACCTTAAAGCCAAAATGGCTTAATCAAATATGATTATATTTTTGGAACAAAAATATTTATATCCAAGCACAATATAATGAACAGTGCAGCCAAACTCCTTACATATAATTATTCTGAATTCATTGTCAACCTATCTATAAATCAATCAAGTTAAACCTCAGAAAAAAAAATGGTATGGAGATATTATCTGAATAAATGCCACAAAACCACCATTATATATACAATCACTCTAAATGTGGCATATTTAGAGCATGGTGTACATAATATGACACTTTACTAGCCCAAGTAGTATCACTAGTTGGAAAAGGTTTACATGGGATAATTTTTGGAGCCTAAAGCAGTCAACTGAAAGACTATTGTCTGCTATTGTGGTAAGTGCTATACGTGGACGTAACAGTCTTCTGGAATTCATAACTGTTATCAAGAAAGATAGAAATATGCATTTTTAGTATGCTTTAGTAGGGAATGATAGTGTACCTTAGTTTTTGCTAAAACTGATTCGCGGTTTACCATGGAAGAAACATGGGTTTAGGGGATGCCAGGTCAAGCAATATTAAAAAAAAATGTGGTAACATTGGAAAAGTTTTTGTATGATGAAGGAAGTCTTGCAATTAACAGGAGAACCCCAAGCGAGGGATAGACAAATCATGAAAAGCCATGGAACTGAATGGCTAATCCTGGTTTGGAAGCGCGGCAGTGAATTTAGAGGCTTATCAATCGTAACTGATGGCAGTGTTCAACTGTACCCCCAAAACACATTTCATTCATCCCTTTATGGTTATCACAGAATGCTTTCTATATGCGGATTGTGTAGAAAACAGTATCAGAACCACCAGATATAAGATGCAGTGTTGCCCTGCTCCAGATTATAGAGGTCTCACAAGACAGAATTTCCTGCTTTCCATTACATTTCTGCTGAAGAATAACATATGACAGGAACTACTGGATAGTTGAAAGCTGAATTAAGGCACAAAGTTCTGAATTTAGAGATCAACAAACAAAATCTGCAAAACTTGTAAGGTCATATGTTATTCCCCCTTATGGCAATATGTGTACAATCAGTGTGGTTTTGGGCATATCCCTTCCACGTATTTCCATAAATTTGTGAGGACAGGAAAGGGTCAACCTATTTAACAAGCCTAGTATACGTTCAGTTGGTTGATCTGATACGAATTGCTGGGTAGCTTGTTCACAACATGATACCTAAAAAAACATGAACCTCTCCCATGCTGGTTTTGATTAGAAATGTTTAAAGACCACTAACTTGACTGACCTCCTCAACACCACACTAAACTTCTTAAAGGCCTCATTTGATTGTGAAGTCTCCTTCATCTTCACACCTGGCAATATAGGCAGGGTTCAGCAGGCTTCCAGTCATACCAGATCCCAGGAGCCAATTTTTCTTCTCGTTCCTAGAACTCACGAGCCCAATTGCAAACTCTAGGCGTACAAAGTGCAAATCAGTTCAAAGAGTAAGTGTCCTCGAGCACAGTTTAAGTCACATTTGATTCCAGTCTAAGCCACTGTATACCCTGTCTAGTGTAGTGTACCAGTTCAGTCATAGTGCTGTTTAGAGCAAGGGGGCAAACCATTGCACTGAGGTCTGCAAAAAAATCTGAAACAGAAAAATGGCCACAAGTAAACATGTTATCAAAATTGCATTATCAATCTATATTCTGTTAATTTATGAGAATATACAGTGGGTACGGAAAGTATTCAGACCCCCTTAAATGTTTCACTCTGTTATATTGCAGCCATTTTCTAAAATCATTACATTTTTTTTTTCCTCAATGTACACACAACACCCCATATTGACAGAAAAACACAGAATTGTTGAAATTTTTGCAGATTTTTTAAAAAAAGAAATACTGAAATATCACATGGTCCTAAGTATTCAGACCCTTTGCTGTGACACTCATATTTAACTCAGGTGCTGTCCATTTCTTCTGATCATCCTTGAGATGGTTCTACACCTTCATTTGAGTCCAGCTGTGTTTGATTATACTGATTGGACTTGATTAAGAAAGCCACACACCTGTCTATATAAGACCTTACAGCTCACAGTGCATGTCAGAGCAAATGGGAATCATGAGGTCAAAGGAACTTCCTGAAGAGCTCAGAGACAGAATTGTGGCAAGGCACAGATCTGGCCAAGGTTACAAAAACATTTCTGCTGCACTTAAGGTTCCTAAGAGCACAGTGGCCTCCATAATCCTTAAATGGAAGACGTTTGGGACGACCAGAACCCTTCCTAGAGCTGGCGATCTGGCCAAACTGAGCTATCGGGGGAGAAGAGCCTTGGTGAGAGGGGTAAAGAAGAATCCAAAGATCACTGTGGCTGAGCTCCAGAGATGCAGTCAGGAGATGGGAGAAAGTTGTTGAAAGTCAACCAACACTGCAGCCCTCCACCAGTCGGGGCTTTATGGCAGAGTGGCCCGACGGAAGCCTCTCCTCAGTGCAAGACACATGAAAGCCCGCATGGAGTTTGCTAAAAAAAAACACCTGAAGGACTCCAAGATGGTGAGAAATAAGATTCTCTGGTCTGATGAGACCAAGATAGAACTTTCTGGCCTTAAAGGAACACTACAGGTTCCCTTTTAAAAAAAAATAAATAACAAACATGTTATACTTACCTCCACTGTGCAGCTCGTTTTGCACACAGTGGCCCGATCCTCCGCTTCTGGGGTCCCTCGGCGGCTGTCTTGGCTCCTCCCCGCAAGGACTCCACACCATAATGCGAGAGAGCTCGCATGGTATGGAGTTATTGCGGGCGCGCTCCCGTGATACAGCGGCGGCCATAGCCGCCGACTGTATCACTCAGCCCCGCCCCCCGGCGCGCCGCGTCATTGGATGTGATTGACAGCAGCGCCAGCCAATGGCTGCGCTGCTTTCAATCCATCCAGTGTAGCCAATCGGCGGCCAGGCTGAAAACCGAAGAGGATGACGGGGACGAGCGCTGGACTTTCGAGGGGCCAGGTAAGTAAAACGGGGGCTCGGGGGGGGCCGGTATTGTCGAATGTTTTTTCACCTTAATGCATAGGATGTATTAAGGTGAAAAAACATGTAACTTTACTACTCCTTTAAATCTAAGCGGTATGTGTGGAGAAAACCAGGCACTGCTCATGACCTGTCCAATACAGTCCCAACAGTGAAGCATGGTGGTGGCAGCATCATGCTGTGGGGGTGTTTTTCAGCTGCAGGGACAGGACGACTGGTTGCAATCGAGGGAAAGATGAATGCGGCCAAGTACAGGGATATCCTGGACGAAAACCTTCTCCAGAGTGCTCAGGGCCTCAGACTGGGCCAAAGGTTGACCTTCCAACAAGACAACGACCCTAAGCACACAGCTAAAATAACGAAGGAGTGGCTTCACAACCACTCCATGACTGTTCTTGAATGGCCCAGCCAGAGCCCCGACTTAAACCCAATTGAGCATCTCGGGAGAGACCTAAAAATGTCTGTCCACCAACGTTTACCATCCAACCTGACAGAACTGGAGAGGATCTGCAAGGAGGAATGGCAGAGGATCCCCAAATCCAGGTGTGAAATACTTGTTGCATCTTTCCCAAAAAGACTCATGGCTGTATTAGATCAAAAGGGTGCTTCTACTAAATACTGAGCAAAGGGTCTGAATACTTAGGACCATGTGATATTTCAGTTTTTTTTTTTTTTATAAATCTGCAAAAATGTCAACAACTTTGTTTTTCTGTCAATATGGGGTGCTGTGTGTACATTAATGAGGAAAAAATGAACTTAAATGATTTTAGCAAATGGCTGCAATATAACAGAGTGAAAAATTTAAGGGGGTCTGAATACTTTCAGTAACCACTGTATATCTTTGTTCAGATTAGGACAGAGACAAAAGTTAAAGCTACTTATAAACAAAAAATATATCACTGACTCGTGTAGTGGATTACACTTGAAACTACTAGTCTGCAATCATATACTGTACAGTGGAGAAAATTATTATTTGATCCCCTGCGGATTTTGTAAGTTTACCCACTTACAAAGAAATAAAGGGTCTAGAATTGAAATCTTCCTACATAAGTTTTATTTGAATATCTGCTGTCTTCAGCTTTCTACACTGTATAGAAAGTGAACATCGCAAACAAGTGATGTATTTACTCCCTGAATAAACAATTTCAGAATAGCATGTTTTCGATGTGCGAATAAGACTATGCTACTGTAGGGTTGATATTTGCATTTATGCACATTGTAACAGCATGTGACATTTTAAATAAGGGTATTGTACAGCGTAATTTTGTGGAAATGGGTTTTTCTATTTTTCTTATTTTATGTTTGTTTGGCTGTGTTTATGCAAATACAAAATATTCCACTAAAAACTATTGTTTAAAAAAAAAAAAAAAACTTTCGAAAGTGAACATCGTGTTAGAAATTTTAGGAATGAAGAAACATGCAGAGCTCTCTGCCAATCCATCTCAATGCACCCACCCCGACACAAAATTTCCAGCTGGTGTTGTCTCCTGTGTCAGAGAACTTGGCAGAAGTTATGCTGCTAACAGAGGAACAGAGCAGCAGAAAGACACGGGACTCAGAGCTTTGGAGAAAATGAAGTAAACACTGCAGATATATGTGCCTAGGTCAGATTTTATGAATGGGGTGGTTTACATTCACTTTAAGGTGTCTTGGCTGTCGCTTGGCAACTCTGAAGTTTTAGTTCCCTCCATAAATTTTCTATAGGATTAAGGTCTGGAGACTGGCTAGGCCACTCCATGACCTTAATATCCTTCTTCTTGAGCCAAAAGGTACAGCAACTCCCCACCAGATTGCCCGGAAATGTATCCTGGGCTTCTATGTCCATTCTGTGGACACAGGACCAGCACAATGGGTGTTAGAATCTGGAACAGAGAGAGAAACATCCATTTGATGATCTTCCCATTATGTATTACATTACTTCTGGGTTCAGATATCACTTTCCCCAGACACTGTGGCCAGGGAAGAAGCCAACTCGGCACAATCTGTGCACAGTTAGCTTCAGTGAAGGGCATGGGAGACCTCCATCTAAAGGACCCCTGATAATTAATGAGAATTTTTCATTACAGTATGCCATCACATAGTGGGCCTATTGGAGCTCTATGTGATAGCGATGAAGTTAAATACATAAATAAAAATGAATACATACATTTAAAAATAAATACACATATACGTGCCTAAATGACAACAATTGCACTACATATTACATATCACTGTGAATGCTGGAGTTAGAGCAATAATTCTATTGCCATTAGAGTTACCTCCAAACTGATGGCTTGTAAAGGCTGTTAAAGAGACGCATATGGAAAATTTTGGGCATCAAGGTTTTCCACCGTTTCACGAATGTGTGACATTTTTAGGCTTGACATGTTGGTTACTCATCGCAACCTCATCGCCTACATTTTACCCCAAAAATTTGGTAATATATTGTGTATGCATGCACTAAAATGACTTAAGTGTATTTTTTTGTGAACATTTGTGTTTGATTAACTAATTCCTAATTACAATGCAACACTGTGATTACAGCTTCTGGGCAATTAGTCTAAGGCCCCTTTCACATGGAGCTGTCCGTTTTGACGGACTCTGCTTGCTCAGCGGGGATCGCTCCGTTGATCCCACCTGAGCCAGCAGATGACGGGGCCGTCTCTGCTCACTGTGCAGGGATGGACCTGTCAGAGCTGCGCTCTCCTCTATGGGGGATCAGATGAAAACAGACCGCTAGTCCGTTTTCATCTGATCTGCCAGAAAGGGGCCCAAGTGTATGTTTCACCTAAATTCAACAAAAAGTTTAATTTACTTGCATACTGCAGAGCTGTTGGATGCTTGCATAAAATTACTTATATTATTCTGTTCTAGTGTACATAGATTTGCAAAGAAAATGTTTAACAGGTCTATAACTTCCATTTCCAAAACAGGTTCCTGATTTAGAATCCCAGAAGTTTACATGAGAATTACAGTGCAGTACACAGATGTAACATGTAACCATAGAGATTTTGTTATCTATCTACATATATTAAAATCCATGACAAATCATACCTTTGTTTTTCTTTGCTAGCAAATCAGCTTGTTCCCATATGTCATAAGCATAGAGGATGTAGGAGGTGATGTTGACATAAGATGATGCTATGTGATGTATCATCTGAGGGATGGTAACCGAGTTGTTCTGGCTCCCACTGTTGTTGGATCCTGGCTGAGATCCTCCAGAGCTGGCAGGAGAAGGTGTCGGGGACATTGGAGACGGCGTACCAGAACTTCTAGCACAAATGAGATATTGTAGAGCTCATTAACCACTTCAATACAGGGTTTTTTGTACCTATTCAATACCGGGCCTATTTTGGCACTTCTCTCCTACATGTACAAATCATCATTCTTTTGCTAGAAAATTACTCAGAACCCCCAAACATTATATATGTTTTTTTAGCAGACACCCTAGGGAATAAAATGACGGTCATTGCAACATTTTTTCTTGCACAATATTTGCGCAATAATTTTTCAAACGCCTTTTTTTTAAAAAAAAAATGGTTTCATGAATTAAAAAATAACAAAACAGTAAAGTTAGCCCAATTTTTTGGGAACATATGAAAGATAATGTTACGCCGAGTAAATAGATACCTAACATGTCACGCTTTAAAATTGCGCACACTCATGGAATGGCGCCAAACTTCGGTACTTAAAAATCTCCATAGGCGACGCTTTAATTTTTTTTACAGGTTACCAGGTTAGAATTACAGAGGAGGTCTAGTGCTAGAATTGTTGCACGCGCTCTAACGCACGCGGCGATACCTCACATGCGTGGTTTGAACGGCGTTTACATATGTGGGCGACTTGCGTGTGCATTCGCTTCTGATCGCGAGCTACCGGGGACAGGGGCGTTTTAATTGTTTTTTTTATTATTTATTTTACTTATTTATTTATTTTTTTACAATGATTTTACTTTTTTTTTTTTTTTGATCACTTTTATTCCTATTACAAGGAATGTAAACATCCCTTGTAATAGGAATGTGTGTGACAGGTTCTCTTTATTGAGAGATGCGGGGTCAATAAGACCCCACATCTCTCCTCCAGGCTGGAAAGCATGAGATCAGTGAAAAATTTTTCACTGATTTCATACTTACAGCCGCAATGGCGGCTTTGTTTACATTTGAGGACCCGGGCGTGACGTCATCACATCGCGCCCGGGCCTCCGACGATCATAGAGATGACTGGTGACCATCTGGTCACCAGTCATCTCTATGCTCATCACGTGACTCCACCAACGATGCCGGAAGATTCGCTCCGGGTCCCCGATCGCACGGGGGAGCCCGGAGAAGCACCGGATGGCGGCGGGAGGGGGGGGTGTCCCCTCCCGCCGCCTATAAGAACGATCAAGCGGCGGAACCGCCGCTATGATCATTCTTATGGTGCACAGAATCGCCGGCACTTTATAAGGATATCTGAATGATGCCTCTAGCTGCAGGCATCATTCAGATATCCCCCTACAAACCGAGGAAGTCATATGACGTCCACCCAGGATGGGAGATCCCATCTGTGGACGTCATTTGTCTATGGCTGGGTAGGGAAGTGGTTAATCAACAGCTTAAAACAGTATAAAATGAGACCCCATCCAGAAACGAGCAGTGATTAGTGGAAAGCTATGTATAATAACTTTAGGACCTGCTGTACTACTGCTACCGTTCACTTGTGTGATAATTTCACACCAAGCATAACCACAGCCAGCTCACAATGCAGGCAGGGCTGAAGGTGTAAATGGTTGACCCAGGACTTTTAAACTAGCCAAGATGGAAACGGGATAAGCAAAATTCACCACTCTTCCACCTTATACTTTGTTAAAGAGCTCCACAAAGCTGCAGCAATGATGATGATGGATGAGAATACATGAGTGGTACAGCAAACAAGATGGTGTGGTGTGGCCTATCCGGTCATTTATGTGTATGTTTCCATATTATTCTATGCTTACCTATTACTGCACTTATTACTGTATGTTTTGCAATGGCAAAGCCCCTAAGGATAGTCTCATGGAACACTAGAGCTCTGAATGCACCCCAGAAGATATCTCTGGTCTTTTCCGTTCTAAAAAAATGTCACCCTCATTATCTGCCTCCAGGAGACTCACCTTACAGGCTCTAAAATGAGGACCTTAAAACGCCCATGGATGTCCAACTCCTACCATGCCACTCATACTAATTATTCCAGGGGGGTTTCTATTCTATTGGCCAAATCTCTCCCAGCTGAGATGCTTCAGGTTAAAACTGACCCTGAGGGGAGGTTCATTATTCTTATGCCGCGTACACACGATCATTATTCACGGCGGTTAAAAAACCGCCGTGAATAATGTCATTTAAAACGGGGGAACAGCTTGTTCCCCACACACGGTCGTTTTTCACGTCATTTTTTCTCTTGACGAGAAAAACGACCGTCTGTGGGCTCCGCGGCAGTGTTTCCCTATGGGAAACACTGCCGCGGAAAACATGTCGAAAAAAACGACGAGAAAAATTAGAACATGTTCTAATTTTTCTCGTCGTTTTTAATGCCATTTTTCTCGTCGAAAAAAACGACAGAAAGCCCACAGACTATCGTTTTTCTCGTCGAATGGGAAAAATTTTGTTTTTTTCGACGAGAAAAACGGCCGTGTGTACGCGGCATTACTCTACAGATTTCCAAGGTGACACTTACCCTGGTGAATGTTTATATCCCCCCCCCCCGTTTTCGGTGGAGCTACTCTCTAAACTGTCTCTTCAATTGCTGACTAGACCTCCTGGCCCCCTACTTTATGTGGGGGACTTTATTGCTATTTTAGATGCGACACTGGACCGACTGGGGGTGGGGGCAGACCCTTTCCCTCCTTCCTCGATTGGATCCAGGTTCATGGCCTTACAGAAGTATGGCGCTGGAAACATTCGGATGTGCGCCATTTCTCCTGCCATTCGGACTCTTTCCACACCATGTCCCGATTAGATATGGCGTTTGTTCAATCCGAGACCCTTCCTGTAGTCTCTGCTGCTTCATATCTGCCCAGGGGAATTGCAGATTATGCCCCTCTCTCTGTGGATCTCCTTCTTCCAGGTTCGGGGCCTGCTATTTGGTGCCTGAACTCCTACTGGCTGGAGGACGAGATCGTGCAGGGTGAATGTAAGACGGGAATTGCAAACTACTGAAGAGACAACTTGGGGAAGGTGGACCCCCCTACTGAATGGGATGCGTTTAAGACAACCCTGAGGGGCACCTTCATGTCCATCAGGGGGGTCTTACGTAAAAATAACCGGATGCTTACTGAGGAACTTGAGACCGCTATGGTGAGTGCAGAGTCTGAATACGCCTCTAACCCTGCCTCCGATACGAGAGAGGCATGGTTACAGTGCTGTAGGGAGTATGAACTCTGCCTGCTGGACCTCACGCAAAAACGCATGTTACATGTTGCTCAGAAATCGTTCGAACGTGGTAATAAAGCTGGACGTCTCTTGGCATACTTGACCAGACATGAATACTCCCCCATCTCTATCCCACGTATCGTTACTACCCAAGGCCGTATCAGTGACGACCCGGGAAATATCCTGGATTCCTTTTTATGTTTCTATAAAGACCTGTATACCTCTAGGGTTGATTATGACGACACCCAACTGACGGATTACCTGGCTGACATATCTCTCCCCTCCATATCTACTGAGGAGAGGGATATGTTGGAGGCACCTATCTCGGTGGAGGAGATTGCTGCAGCCATTTCACAAATGCCTGCTCATTAGACCCCTGTACTAGATGGTTTCCCGACCGAATGGTATAAACAATTTAAAGACCTTTTGTGCCCCCTCCTTATGTGGACATATAACAAAGCTCTAGAGGCCGGGGTCCTTCCCCCAACGATGCGGGAGGCTCTGATTGTGCTTCTTTTAAAACCCTGTAAGGACCCACTTAAATGCGAATCTTACCGTCCCATTTCTCTCATCAATGTGGACGTTAAGATTCTGGCCAAGATTTTAGCTAACCGCCTAAATGATGTAGTAACGTCCCTAGTCCACAGTGATCAAGGGGGCTTTATTCCCGGCAGGTCCACCAGAATGAATATTCGCAGGCTGTTCCACAACCTACAGTATCCACACGACTGTCCTCCCACTCGTGCCATTGTGTCCTTGGACACATGCAAGGCGTTCAATAGTGTGGAATGGCCATATCTTTTTCGGGTACTACAAATGTATGGCTTTGGCCCACGGGTGATATCATGGGTAAAACTTCTTTACACTTCCCTGGTAGCTCGGATGCGGGTCAACTCCTCTATCACTGAACCCTTTCCGATAACTAGGGGCACTCGACAGGGGTGCCCGTTGTCACTCCTCGTTTGCCCTGGCCATGGAGCCACTGGCAGTACATATCCGGTCCTCCCCTTCCATCAGGTGTCTCCCAATTGCCGCTACAGAAGAATGCATTTCACTATATGCGGATGACACATTGGTGTATCTGGCTGATACAGATGGGTCACTGCAGGCTTTATTGATGGAGATTACCGCCTTTGGTGATTATTCAGGCTTCCGGGTGAATTGGGATAAGTCCAGTCTTTTTCCTCTGGATGTGGCTGTGCCCCCCCTAATTCACCCGGATTCCAAACTTAAAGGTAGTGTCCTCCTTTAGGTACCTTGGGGTTGTGGTGCAAACCCCTTTATCTTCATATATCACCAATAACCTAGATCCCCTATTGGTTCGCCTTCAGGAGCAGACCAAGCAGTGGATGGACTTGCCATTGGACCTCAGGGGAAGGGCCAATGTTTTAAAAATGATTTACTTATCAAGATTACTTTATATCCTTGCTAACTCCCCTTGCAAGTTGCCTAAAGCGATCTTTAAACGCATAGACACAATATGCACGACTTTCCTGTGGAAGGGCGGCTCCCCCAGGGTGGCACTTGAAACATTGAGATTACCGGCACACTTGGCAGGCCTGGCATTTCCAAATTTCTTCCTCTATTACTTAGCATCCCAGTTGGTGCACATCCATGATTGGCTGTGTCCAGTCCCAGCAAATGCTTGTACCTCCACGGAGGGGACTATAGCATCCTCTCTGGAGACTCTGCATAATATCATCTACAAAGGACGGGTCCCTGACCGCCCCTGAACCTCTCTATTGGCAACCTCCCTTTCATCTTTCCGTTACATTGTCAAGAAGGTATCCACGCATACCTGGTCGCAGTCCCCTAACAACCCTCTGTGGTTCAACCCTAACCTGCAGGAACTGTACTCTCTTCCTGATCCCAATCGCTGGTACTCTAAGGGGGTTAAATGCCTATGTCACTTATACAACGCTCAGGGCTTTAAAACGTTCTCTCAACTACGCTTAGACTTTGACCTACCAAACTCATACTTATTTTACTACTACCAGCTTCGGCATGCTATGCAGGCCCAGTTTGGTTCCCTGAAAGACCCCACACTGACCTGCCACCATTGGAAAAATTGCTCCGACAACCAGATCCCACTAAACTTATTTCCACTTATTATGCAACCCTGCTGACCAATTCTAACCCCAGATTCCATAGAGCTCAGGACAAATGGACCTCTATGGACATCTCCTTAGAGGCTGAGGACTGGACAGAATTCAGTGACACCTAGAAAACGTCTGTCATTGCGTCACCAGACCGAGTCATACAAGTAAAGATTTTCCACCAGACCTACCTTACTCTGGCGAGGTTGATAGGATGGGTCTCCTGTCCTCGGCCGCTTGCTTCCATGGCTGCGGTCAGGAGGTCGATTTCTTACACTGTTTTTGGTCATGCCCAATGATTCGGAACTTCTGGGGGGAAGTGGGTGCCTTTGCCTCCTCGGCGTTGGGCCTCCCAAATATAATTCACCCCAAGAACTGCTTACTAGCCATTTTTGGTGACTTGCACCTATCAACGCATGCCAAGAGACTGCTCCGTATACTATATTTTTATGCTAAAAAAACATTCTACTGTCCTGGAAGGGTGCACAGACCTCTTTGAAAGCCCTTTGGTTAAAACTTATTAATGACTCCATCCCACTATATAAGCTTAATTTTGAAATCCGGAAACGGACCAAAACCTTTCATAAAATTTGGGGGAGGTGGCTGGCTAGCCCACTTTCTCTCAGCACTAACTGAAGTGCACTTGTTTGACCAGTGGTAGACGATGCCCTAAGGATCGCTAGTGTCTAGACTCCCACCTTTGCTGTGCCCGTATTGGTCTACATGCACCTTTTTCCGGTGTGCCTACTGTATATCCTTTGTATTGATATCTTTTAATTTGTCTGTGTCTGAAAATATTGCCTACCGTTTCGGACCAGTCTATCTGGTACGGTAATTGTGGTTTTTTTTTCTGTGTGTGTATTGGTTTTTTTTCCTGTTTGTTAGTTGTTGAAAAACAAAAATATCTTTAAAAAAAATAAAAAACAAGATGGTGTGAGCTCAGTCATCTGGGCAATCTTATCTATCTCAATTCTATTAAAACAGAAACATTTTATGCAATCTGTATAAGTTCTGTACTGTGCTCACAGCAGTATAAACACAGAACTATTGGTCTAGCAAGCTTAGCAAACTGACTGAATGTCCACATGTGGGCTATAGTGCTTCCCATGCAAGAGCTGTTTTAAGCTTAAGTGCAGAACTGCTAGGGCCAATATTCACTATACCTGTGAAGATCTGACATCTGCTATATACTGCTCCTCAGCTTTTGTGTCCCTATTACTTCAAATTCAAGATCACAGATGACAATTCAAAGACAAATTGGGGATTTCTCTTTCCCGTAGTCAGTGATCCCGGTTAGGACCTCTCACACGTACATGCATTCTTGATTTACATCACTGCAGGCATGTACGTTTAAAGATGCATTCATGTGCTTTGAAACATAGTATAGAGATTTTGGTGTAAATGTTTTAAAATGTGTATATACCATTAATTTAAAATTAGCCATTTAATGTGCATAAATGCACAAAAATGCTACCTGTCCTATTTAAAGCGGAGGTCCACCCTAAAAAAAAAAAAAAAAAAAAGAAGTTTTATACTTACCAGAAATGGCTGTTGCTAGGCAGATTGTCCTAATCTGCCACTTACTATTCTGTGGTGATCTTCCCTCTTCTCCTCCTCGCGTTGTCTTCTGGGGAATGGGGCGCACTGTTTTCTGGGACCTGTGTGTGTCCCAGAAAACAGCTGGCAATTCACAGAGCCGCGCAACTCGCGCAGTAGGAAACGGACAGTGAAGCCGCAAGGCTCCACTGCCCGTTTCCCTTACTTTGAATAGCGGCGCCGGGACCCGAGCCGATGGACGGGTCAGCCTCGGGCGGCCAATATCGCGGGCACCCTGGAAAGGTAAGTGTGCTTATTAAAAGTCAGCAGCTACAGTGTTTGTAGCTGCTGACTTTAAAAAAAAAAAAATATCCGCTGGACCTCCACTTTAAAGTGGTAGTAAAGTCATTTTATTTAGTTGTACCAACAGGTAAGGCTATAATAGGGCTTACCTGTAGGTAGTGTGAATATCTCCTAAACATGCAGTGTTTAGGAGATATTCACACCGGATGCAGCCAGAGACGTCACCACTGCATGCGCTCTGAAGGTCTGAAATACCTCACGAACGAGGTTTCTACTTGGCCATACTGCGGGCAATATGGACATGTGTTACTGACCCATAATGCCAGGAAGTCAAAAGAATAAAAATGACAGTACCAATAATATTTGTTATAAGAATGAAAAGTATTATTCAACTTTCTTTGCTGAAGCATTTGGCATTTTTTAAATTTACATTTTGATACATAAAAAATGAAGCTCACCTAGCAACACAGGGAGAAGGTGCTTGAGCAGCTCTGGATGAACTCTGGTGGGAAAAAACACTGCAATTAGTTAGGTCTGTGGCAAGTCTCACAATTTTAACACAATACTCTAATTCCAAGCAAACACATTTAAAATTTAATGCTGTAGGTCATTTAGAGGGATTAGCGCAGGCGTATTCGGATCCTAGTCCGAACCCACCTTGTATACAAGTGGCGGTGGGTAATGCCTCAGCAGCTAAGGATTGGAGAAGTGCAGCGACAGCTTCCTGTTGGGATGGCTCAGAATAGGATCCGAACATGCCTGAACTCATCACTAATGACTGATTTGCTTTTAAAAAAAATAAACCAAAAAAAAAAAAAAAAAAGAAGTCTAAAGCAGGGCTGCGGCCCACCAGCTGTTGCGAAACTACAAGTCCTATCACACCTCTGTGAGTAACTGTTAGTTACAAGCATGATTTCCAGAGGCTGAGACATGATGGGTAGACTCTCAGGCTTCAAATGCTTCATGGGACATGTAGTTCCACAACAGCTGGAGGGCCATTAATAAATGTGTATGGATTAATTTTGACTTAACTGAAAAATCAAATGGAGCATAATACAGAACACAGGCAAAGTATTCATGGACCCTGGGTTATAGGCTCGTACCTTCAGGTGATTGGACACTTGCAAGCTTTTAAAGGGTATAACCACTGGGAGCCTCCCTTATAACCCTAAACCACTCTGTAAATCCTCAGATTTGTAGCAAGCAATGCAGAGTAACCAAGAAATGGAAGGGAGGACAGCCTGTATCCTATACTGTACTATAAAAAAATTCAAGTCAAAATGTATCTTATCCTAACTGTACAGTACAGGACACAGACAAAGTATTCATAGACCCAGGCAATGAATCAGAAGGGCTGGGCAACAACTAGGCAAACAGAACTGCACCATCAGGCCCAAAAACGACAAGGTTTAAAAATACCCAGCTTTAGAGTGCCGCTACAAGAACAAAAGCTGCATCCACAGAAGACTGGATATTCACCTGGTAGAACTTTGAAAAAGTATAAACAGGGAGCCAGGTGGCAGCCTTACAGAGCTGGGCTACAGAGGCCTGGTTTCGAAATGAAATGGGCAAAAGTACAGTAGCAGATTTGTCACTGAGAGTATAAGCGCTAGTAATCAGAGATTTCCTATGCATCTTGTGATGGTGGACTTGGAAGCAAGGTTGCGTGGGCAGACGTGACACGATCAAGCCTCGACGTGTTTCAGCCAATGGGCCATCACCAGGAAGCTTCCCGACGACGGCCCATTGATTGGCGGAAACGCGCCAAGACTTGATCGCGTCATTGCGAAACAAGTCCATCCAAGCAATTTCCAGGAACCGAGCCGAACCACTAGTGGCAGTGTTCAGAAGATTGCGGGCCGCGTTCCCAGTTTACAAAAAACACATGCTGTACACACCGGGTGCGGGATTATTAGGCACAATTACATGCAAGTGTAATTCTTATTTGTTTTATCCAATAAATTCTAAACTGTTTTACACAATGAGATATTCTCTTGTTATTTAGAATTTCATCCATGTGAGGGCATATCCAACATTTGAGCTTTTCAGCGGCTAGCAAAGGATTTTTTTTTCTAAGGTTTTTCCCACCTGCGCATTTGACCCACTAGAGATAGTTGGTCAAGACCTAGGGGTGAGTGCACATCCATGTGGGGCACCTGGTCTGAGCACAAGTCATACGGATCACTGGTTATTTACCTTGAGCTCGAGCACTTATGAACACCAAACGTCGGGACTGTAAAGGACTTCTATGTATTTTAAAGATCAGTATTTTCATCACCTAGCGCGTGATGTATAAATATATATTTACGGGTGAACCGCCCCTGGAAGCTGGAGCACTCTGGCCGGCCGGGTTGTGACCCCCAGGGATGGATAGCTTGACTTTACTCCCTGACTGATGATAAAATCACAATCCGGGAGGCGCGGCTTAGCAATGGCCGAGTAGAGACGGGCACCGACAGAGTCCCCGGCCTAACCCGATACACCATGGCCATTACCTGCCATTTAACTCATGTGGGCACGGCATGAGCACCCCAAATCAATACAGGACACGCTCGACCTCAAGAGGGACCAGATCCCAGAACTCGCAGACCAGTATTCATAATTTTTTCGAAGGTACACCGAGGCAAGCAACAGGCGCCATAGTAGCCGCTCCACGGGGGCCGCACACGGAACGGAACCCGGGCCTGCCCCAAAGCAATCCGCCAACACCACCGGAGGACCCGTACTACCTTGCAGAGACACCGGCAGCATTCCGTACAGAGATGTCGGACACATCGCAAGGCCGAATAGACGACGACCTCCGCGCCATGCTGCGGGCCCTCCCCACCAGAGCCGACATTGAGGCCTTACCGACAAGGGCCGACATAGAAACGCTGATCCTAAGGATAGAGGAGGCGCACAGCAGGGACATCCAGGAGGTGAAAGCAGAGCTGCTTACAGTGTCGGACCGTGTGACATCTGGAGAGTCACGGGTGTCGGCACTGGAGACACGCATGCAGGCCCTGGAGCAGGCGCAGGTATCACACACGATGAACTCCCAAGACATGCAATTACACCTAGAGGAAATGGAAGACCGCAGCCGCCGCAACAACCTGCGGCTGCGGGGGATACCTGAAGCCACAGGCCCGGAAGACCTGGCGGAGACAGTGACCGCAATATTCCACAGACTGCTGGAGACCCCCCCGCCGACGCTTGAAATCGACAGGGTGCACCGCACACTGGGTCCCAGATCCACCGACCCAGCCAGGCCACGCGATGTACTGTGCCGCCTCCACCGCTTTACAATTAAAGAAAACATACTACGAAAGGCTTGGGAGGCAGGCGCTGTCGACTTTGATGGGGCCAATATCCAGATCTTACCGGACTTATCCAGGGCAACCCTGCAGCGCCGGGCCATGTTAAAGCCAGTATTGGAAAAGGCGAGAAGTAGAGGATGCACCTACCGCTGGGGATACCCCCTGGCGGTAATCTTCCGAACGGAGCAGACCTCCTTCACCCTGAGAACGCCCGCGGACCTGCCGGGATTCTTCTCCTTCATAGGCACAGAACCAGTCCAGGTGCCCAATTGGCTAATGAGGCTACCGAAGGCACCAGGTCGCTCGGGTCCAGCAACGGGCAGATACAACCAACCACCGCGCTCGCAGAGGAACCGAGGCCGATCCTGCTCCAGCACCGCCGCCGCCGCAGTCGATGGTACACGTGAGTCCTGATTACTGCAGAGCTGCCTATACCTGTACCCATTGTTTGTAATGCATAGGCCACTGAACTTACCTTGATGCTGCCCCCCGTTTTCTGCCCCCTCCCCCCCCTCGCTTGCTGCGGAAGACCCGCCGAGGGTCCAGTTCTATGCCCAGGCCACCCCCACGCCTCAGAGTTTGAAGGGGGAGAATGGTCCGCCATGGTGCAGAGATACACACCTACCCCCCTTTTTCCCCAACACTTTGCATACTACAAATCGAGACTCCCACTAAGAGAGAGGCCCTCCACACGGCAGACCCCCCACAGAGCTGAACACAAGGGTTACTCCCCCCGGAGTCCTTGCCCTTTTTGCCTTTTTGTTGTCTGGAGGACTGGGGTCACAAAGGGAGAGAAGGACAGTGCGTCCCCCGCGCCCCCCCCCCGGGGACACATGCAGGAGAACATACTCTTGCAGCACTGTCCCGGGTGGACTACCGAACCCCAATTTACCTGACCACCAAACTGGAGCACCACCCCTACAGGCGCCATCCTTTGCTCCACAAGCGGAGAACTACACATGTACTTACCTGGCTCCCCCGTCATGTCAACTGGGTCATAACCACCTACCCAGAAAGGAGCTAACAGATGACAGGTGTCAAGATACTTTCTAGGTAACAAGACCCACGCCCACAGATGTGGCCCGTGGGGGACCACGGGGAGGCAGAACATATACTGGGTGGTTGCTTGGGAGGAATGGTGGTTTGGACCCCATCAGGGGACAAGATGCAGCCTTGGAGGGTGTTCGGGGGTGGGGGGGGTGCGGTGCCAGACGGAAAGGGGAGTCATAAATGGGGGGGGGGGGACAATGAAACCGCACCAAACTGCTCAGGACCATAAATTATTGTGGGGAATTTCTCTGGCGCGGGTTGGGGGGGGGGGTTGGATTATGTGGGGGAATAATTCGTTGACAGATGTAACCTATGCATTTAAGTTAATGTTGTTTCGTTGATACCGTCTTTCTGGTTAAAGTTTTTTCTTTTTGATAACTAGAAAATGAGTAAGTATTGAATTTCCATGTCCTTGTGTTGTTTTTATATATTATAGCCTGAAACGTACAAACCACTATACGATACACCATTGAGCACGTATGCCCACACACTCTTATACAAGCAGAGGCCGGGTGGTCGGGGAGGGACCGGGAGACTCGCAGGGACCCCTGCTGACCTCACCCCCACATAGGACGACGCACGATACCCAGGACACCTGGAGAGCGTCTTTGCAAAAATTTTGCACGCACATTAGAGCACCAGCTAAATTGGTAGGCAACCGCTAGAGGCACTAGGCTTCTGGCGGGCGCATTTCATACCCTTTTAGTACTGGTTGTATATACCTATCTTTCTCTGCTACATTCTTATCTCTATTCTATACCTCTCTCTAACTCTTTACTGTACTTCCCTACCCCCCTCCCTACACCCCCCCCCCCCCCCACGAACATGGATGACATTACTATTGTCACTTTAAATGCGAAGGGACTCAACATCCCAGAGAAAAGGAGAATGTTACTTAATGATATGCGACGCCTAAAGGCAGACATTGTTCTCTTGCAAGAGACACACTTCCGAGAAAACACACTCCCGATCCTCAGGAAAAGATACTTCGACGGTGTATCACTCGACCTACAAGGAATCCAAATCGCGAGGAGTTTCAATATTAATTTCAGCCAAAATCCCATGGTCCCTGACAGACATACTGACAGATCCGATGGGAAGATTTCTATTCCTCAAGGGCCAAATTGGGGGCATCAAAATAACACTCGCAAACCTTTACGCCCCAAACACCCAACAAGATACGTTTCTAACAAGACACTTGATCAAACTACAAAACTTTACTGAAGGACAACTAATAGTGGGAGGAGACCTGAATATCCCCCTAATACCCGAGGAGGATACCTCAACAGGGAGTTCATCAACCCCGAGAAACACACGCAAGACCATCCATATAGCACTTCAGAGATCACAGTTAATAGACACGTGGCGCCTCTTTCACCCTGGCGAACGAGACTATACGTACTACTCGCGTCCCCACAACACATATTCGCGAATTGATTACCTGTTGATACCACACAACCAACTTCACGCCGTTAGAAACACCTCACTAGGATCAATCACTTGGTCCGATCACGCCCCAGCTATCCTGAGTTATGCCCTAACAGACTTCCAAAAAAATCAAAGGAATCCGTGGAGGCTTAATGAAAGCCTTCTGAAAGACCCAGACACACTGGCAGAGGTGACAAGGGAAATAACCAACTATTTTCAAACCAATAGCGACTCAGAAAGTGACGAAGGCCTAGTATGGGAAGCACACAAAGCGGTGATTCGCGGAATACTTATAAAACACGGCGCAAGACTAAAAAAACAAAGGACAGCCCAATTGACTTCTCTCCTCAGCAGACTTCACGCCCTAGAAATCAGACACAAGCAAACCCCGACTGACCAGATAGGGAACGAACTGGACGCATTACGCACGCAAGTCACTGACCTGTTAAATTTTAAAGCAAAGACGGCACTACAAATATCACGGAAAAGGATTTACGAGTCAGGCAACAAATGCGGCAGACTACTAGCACAGTCATTACGGGACCAGAGAACAGCGTCATACATACCCTCCATACGCTCACCATCGGGACAGAAAAGAACCTTACCACAACATATAACACAGGAATTTAAATCCTACTATGAATCGCTCTACAACATATCCAACACGCCACCATCGGTAGAACACCTAACAGATTATATTACTACCTCCCGTATGCCCACCCTCTCCGCTGACACCCGAGATCTGTTAGAAGCCCCTATCACATTATCGGAGGTCCAACTTGCGCTGAAAAGCACTAAAATCGGAAAAGCCCCAGGGCCGGACGGACTCACGCCACACTACTACAAGACACTACTACCAGTATTAGGAGGACGCCTAGTTAATGTGCTTAACGGCCTTACTAAAGGAGGGAAACTACACGCCACCACATTACAAGCACAAATATCCGTCATCCCGAAAGAAGGCAAAGACCTGACCAACTGTGGAAGCTATAGGCCTATCTCCCTACTTAATTCGGACCTCAAACTATTCACCAAAATAATAGCGACCAGAATACAGACTCACCTGCCCCACCTAATACACTTAGACCAGGTGGGATTTGTCCCCACAAGAGAGGCAAGGGACAATACTACTAAGGTCTTGAATCTACTACATACGGTCACCCGCACCCAAACGCTCAGTGTTTTTATGAGCACGGACGCTGAGAAAGCGTTTGATCGGGTTAGTTGGGCCTTTATGTTTGCCACGTTGCGGCATGTGGGACTGGGAGACAACATGCTAAAATGGATAGCCGCAACCTATGAAAAACCATCTGCCAGAGTGAGGGCTAATGGAGTGCTCTCAGACCCTTTCCTGATTACAAACGGGACAAGGCAGGGGTGCCCGTTGTCCCCCCTTCTATTTGTCCTCACTCTGGAACCATTCCTATGCCACGTAAGACAAAACCCCAACATCTCAGGAGTGAAAGTACAACAAGCACAACATAAGGTATCGGCGTACGCCGACGACCTCATGTTTACACTTACTACCCCCTCAATCTCCCTCCCCAACCTCTTACAAGAATTTAAGATATATGGAGCCCTCTCCAACCTAAAAATTAATTTTACTAAATCCGAGGCGATGGGAGTAGGAATACAACCAGCACAACTTGCACATTTACAATCAGGTTTCCAGTTGAAATGGACGCAGACAGCCCTAAAATATTTAGGTACTTACATCCCTCGCACGCTCCCACGGTTATATGAGCTGAACTTCCCACCACTTTTGAAAACAATCAAAATATTACTTAAAAAATGGCACACCGGTCTACATTCATGGATAGGTCGCTGCAACATCCTCAAAATGATGATACTCCCAAAATTCCTCTATCTTATGCAGGCGATACCTATTCACATTCCCACACTCTACTTCAAACAAATACAAACCATGTTTACAGACTTTGTATGGGCTAAGAAAAGGCCACGACTCTCTTATAAACTCTTGGTTCTACCTAAACAACACGGGGGACTCGCGTTGCCGAACATTCGTACATACTACCAGGCAGTACACCTGGGCAGGCTTATAGACTGGTGCAGGCACCAGGAGACTAAGCTCTGGACACAACTGGAGCAACATCAAAGCGAGACTCCACTTGGAAGGGCTCCCTGGTGCTACCCGTCCCTGCCAGCGGAAATCAAGCGACACCCGCTAATAGGAACCACAACACAGGTCTGCGCACGTCTCTTCTTGACGACCCCCATATCATCCCCCAATTCACCCCTCTTCCCCATCTTGGGAAACCCCGAATTTGCACCAGGAATACAGGACGCGGAATTTAAAAGACTGAGAGACGAGGGCACTCACCAGGCCTCCCACTTTAGTACCAATGGTCGTTGGCCCACGTTAACAGAACTTTCAGACGCCACAGGCCCATTTCGGCTGGACTTTTTGAGAGCCAGCCAACTAAGCCACTTCTTACACTCACTGACAACCCACCCGACAACATCCCGTCCCCTCACAACATTAGAAGAACTCTGCAACACATCGGGTACCATAACGCACACGCTCTCACAAACCTACAGCCTGCTAAACGTACCACAAACAGACTTTACCCCACCAGGGCTGACCAAATGGGAAACGGAACTGAATTGCAACTTCAGCACAACTAAGAAACAACGAATAATTAAATACACCCACAAATCCTCGATATGCGCCAAAATCCAGGAGACTAACTATAAGCTACTGTCAAGATGGTACAGAACTCCAGACCTGCTCCACAGATTCTTCCCGACAACGCCGGACCTTTGCTGGCGGTGTCGAGCAGAAAAGGGAACACTGCTGCACATATTCTGGTCCTGTCCTTTACTACATCACTTTTGGAAAGTGGTTCGAGAAGTTATACAAAAATTTACAGACAGCCCCATACCAGTAGACCCCGCTTTCTTCCTACTCCACGCATCAGACACTCCGGAAAAAACATACAAAAAATCGGTAATCAGACACTTGCTAGATGCAGCCAAGGCCTGCATACCGATAATGTGGAAATCCACAAGCCCACCTACCATAGCATCATGGATAGCGAGAGTGGAGGAAATAAGATATATGGAGGACCTCGTCCTCACAGCCCAGCATAGACAAGAGACATTCTCCAACACCTGGCAGTTGTGGATTATCTTCATCTACTCGGCAGAGGGCCAGGCGCTGAAGGGAACCTCAACAGACACACAGAGTTGCACCCCGCCACCGCCAATCCCATCCGATACACAGGACTGAATTACTGATGTCCCATGTTCGTGGGCCCCAGTACCCCCATACCCCCCCCCCCATCCACCACCCAACCCATCTTCCCACAACAACTCCCCATCCCCTCTTCTTTTTCTCTTTTTCATATCTTTCTCTATTCTAATATTCTACCTTTAACCAATCCCATCCTAAACTGGGGGGATTTGCTTTACACTCTATTTTCCACCTTTTCTCTAATATAAACAGGAAAAACCAAGGAACTGGGCCCATGTCCCCAGTACTACACAACACGACAACCTCAAGCACAAATACCCTAACGGAGCAAAGGGAACCAACAGGCAGAACTAGACACCTAGGAAGGAACAAGTCGCTGAAACAAAATTAAAGACATCAGAGGTCACGAATAAAGCTAACAATAGCTCAGACATACTAAGTGACAATACACCAGGGAGCGTAATCTCCACCAATTTGTTCACACTCATATGTTTGAACCCTGCTTTTCTTTTCCTTCCTACATCAAGACTATGTGATGTAATGTATTCTGACTGTTTTTGAATAAGTTGTTTGTCTTGATACCCGTACTACTTTGTAATGTATCGACCCGACAGGGTCCCTTTCCTTGTTATAAATAAAAAAAAAATAAAAATAAATAAATAAATATATATTTACCTATGTCCTCATTGAGGTGGAGGACTCATACGACCTTGAAAAGAAAGGATGGTGTTTTGGTGCAAGATGACCTTTTTGGAAAGTATGAGGAATGGCTCAAGAGAGCCGCCAAATCAAGGTATGTCTGCCAGACATCATCGCAACCAAAAGGAGAAGTCAACCTGGTACACACCGGCCAAATATCAGAGAGTTCAACAGAAACTGGACTACATTCGGCCAGTGTGTACAGCAACCTGGCTTCTGTTGAACAGGGATGCTTGAAAACCAGCAGCTGACTGGACTGGCATCCAATCAGCACTCACAGCCAATGGCGTCGAGCGCTGACCAGTGTGTTCTGGTGGGGGTGGGGCAGAGGAATTGTGACAGATGACAAAAATTCTGATTTTGTCAGGTAGGCTGCTTGCTGAACCGGATGCAGAGACTGGTGTTGGAGTCTGATGGTGTTAGAGTCTGATCCTGCTTCGGTGCAAAGGGCACATCCTGACTCTGAGATTGAGTGCTGTGTGGGCCTTCGGCAGAGGGAATACAAGCCTGTGGCTTTACAAAGGCTCCCTTTTGCTTGGCCTCCGTCATAGCTACATGAGGGTATACTTCTGTGGGTAATCAGGGAGTAGGGTGCCAAACATAAGGTAAACGTCTCCAGAAGGAGAGCGCAGCAACCCAGGTGTAAACGGCCCTGTAAAGAATCCTTGTGGAGAAAGGGTGGAAGGAAGTGCCTGAGTACCATAAAAGGGCTCTAGGCGGAAGTAGTGGTAAAATGTGCGACCTGTAGTGTGATGCAACATACTTGAAACTAAACAGTTTGAATTGTATTTATTACAGTGCAAATGTTTCAAATTTGGCACTAAAACTCAAATATAACCCCAGACTTTTACATTAAAAGGTCAAAAGCATACAGGGTGACCCTGTCTTACCTGGACAGCATATAAAGTCCAGTCTTCGGCTTTCTGAGTGGGCATACCCCCGAAGGGGTCTAAAGGGACTGGGTACCATAGGGTCAGACCACGGCACTATACCTGTATAGCACCCTGCAGTTGGGTACTACTAAAGGCCTGTACCATTCACAGCAGGCATTGTATTTTATGAATGAATACAAATCTTCCAATGACTGAGGCAGAGATGACATCATCTGCCTACCTCAACCAATCAGAGGAAGCTTTGTATTAATTAATAGATTACAAAGCTTGTTGTTGATGGCTGAGCAGCGCTCAGGCCGACTCGATTTTGTCCCGGGATACTCATTTGATTGTTTAGGAGTCTAAAGTCCACATATATTGGGAGACCTGGTACTTTATAGATTGAGACAGATTGTGATTTCTTCCTTGAACCCTAATAGACTATAACAGACTATAATAAGAACCCCTGAGATGAATATGGCTTAAGTGTATTTGAAATTCTCTACTGGCAGAGGTTTGTCAAAAGGCACTTTTTTTCACAGTCAAAAAAACTTTTGAGGTTTCACAGGTATTACAGCAAGGAACATTCATCAATGTACATCACAATCCGTATTGTATCACATCAGGTCAATCGCCTAGTTAATGATGCATCTAAAAACAAACACGGTATTGTTCATATATACACGATTCAGTCAACCTGTTTGTGAATGGTACTGTATGAAAATAAAGACAGGCACAGTATGCAGCAATAGGCTTTATAAAGTTCAACAATCAATCTTCTCCCATACATGTTTCTGATTGTGCTAGCCATCTGCCCCACGCTTTGTTGTTTCACCCAAAAGAGCAGAAGTATAGTCAACAAAATGCTATTAGGTTATCATGGCTAGAACTATAAAGAAAAAAAATGTTAGCCATAACATGTATAGGTGTGTTACCTTGAAGTGCTCCCCAAGAGTGCGGGAATACTTTAATGCAGTATCTTTTTTGTAGCGAAACATCGCCATGTAGAGAACGGACTGGCAACGCATGCTAGGGGTAACAGAAAAATGATTTAAGCAAGTTTAAAGGAAATCAGACTAGCCTGGTAGGACATGCAGGGAAAAATGTTCACAATCCTCTAAAAGTAGACATCATTGCTTGTAAGACACTTACCATATAACTGCAAAAGCTTTTTCATGTGCGGGTGCTGAACTATCTGAGAAGTTCTTCAATTTCATAATAAATCTGTGAAGTACAAATGAAAATAACCTTGAAGCCAGGAAATATTTCTCTTCTGAGAAAAAGCTAAAAAAGTGTCTGCCTCATCCAGTTGGGTGACAAAATATGAGACAGCTGGTTCATTATACAACTTCAGTCTTTTCATATACAGCTGTTGGATTGCAGTCTTTGCACTGACTTTGCCAGTTCCAGTGTTGTAAAGAAAAAAAAAAAAAAAAACTTAAGGCATACTCTGTACTACACCAAAGATGTGTAATAAAAAATAAATAAAAACAAGACTTCTAGAGGTGTTATGTAGACATATTGAAAAAAGAACAAGCCTATTGCCCTTTTCCCATTGACTGCATTATTGCAAGTATTTTTGCTGTAACTGGAGTTCAGCTTCAATCTGTTAGTCAAGTCCATCAAATTCGTCCAAAACTACCCTCTCAGCCATCACCATAAGTTGGTTCTACCTCATCTTTTGAATGCAGCTAGGCATTTGATCCCTGTTCACTGAAAAACAGCTCATGTTCCTGGGCGAGTTGATTGGATCCGCTTGGTAAACAACATTATGGCTGCGGAGGAGTGGATAGCAACGTGTAAGGGCAGACATGAAAAGTTCTATGGGATTTGGGCCACTTTAATACATTATACTTCCACAACCACCGGCCTCTGGGTCCTCTACATCTCTATAGTCGGGGAACTGATTTAAGCTTAGTTTTATTAAATATAGGGGCACACTTGCTCAGATCCATGGAATATTTCTGAAATTATCATTTATTCTCTCAGATATAGTGCTGGCTGTTATGTCTTTTGTTTTTATAATTATTTTTTGTTCCTTTATTACTTTTACGCTTGATCTGCTCCCCCCTTTCTTCCTCTCTCCCTCCCCTTCTCCTCTTTTCTCCCCCCAACCCCTCATCTACCCTTGCCCTTCCTTGTCCTCATATCCTGGTTTTACAAATGGGCTCATAGCTCTTGCTTGGTAATACATAGGTATATGAATGTATATCAATATGTATATTTGCGGATGGATGTAACAATAAAGCTTTGATTGCCAATCTCAAGTTTTTTTTTTTGTAATTTTCGATCTTGCGCCCATTTGTGCTTTCTTTTTCTGTTCTTTGTACGCCAGGGGTAGGCAACTTCGGCCCTCCCGCTGTGGTGAAACTACAAATTCCATCATGCCTCTGCCTCTAGGAGTCATGCCTGTGAATGTCAGGGTCTTGCAACATCTCATGGGACTTTTAGTTTCAAAACAGCTGGAGGGCCGAGGTTGCCTACCCCTGTTGTAAGCGAAATGTTTGTGAAAATCAAAATAAAGACTACTTAAAACTACCCTCTCCCTAGACTGACAATGCTGGTGTCCAAAAGGTGTCTTTATTACTACTTCATTCATAATGCAGACACCCCATAACAGGAAGTGTGGCTGGCTGGGTCACAAAGTGAAATAAAGGGGAAAAAGACCAAAAAAGATAACTACTTCTGCATAACATTAAACATTGTTGGGCTACAAAAATTACCCGATCTCGCTCTTACCTTACCACATCTAGGCACAGAGCGATTCCCTCCCAACTCTAGAATTATCCTTATTCATCTATTTCTAGCAGCCAAGTTAGTTATCCTTAGGGTACGGAACTTACCCACATCTCCTAGTCTGGTAGATACTGTTAATACATTGAACTACCTGTAATCTTTTCCTGCACAAACTTATCCTCAGAAAATTCTGTTTGGCCTGGACCGTTCGCTTGCAAAACCTTAACTGTACTGTTACTATTTACATACATACATACATTTGATGAGGACATTGTTCCACCAATTACCTGGTTGCCACCAGTGTACCTTTGACATTTATATGACTGTCTCTGACTGGATCTCTACTCGCTCTATACCCCCACTCCACCTTTCCTCCTCTTCCCTCCTTTTACGTCACATTTTCACCCTCCACTTCTTCATTTTTTTTTCTCCTGCTTCTACGCCGCCTCTCCCTTTCTCCATTCTCCAAGGCGAAGTTATTATATTTGCTAGCGAGCATAAAACATTTGAATTTTATACTTTAATCTCTGACTGTTATAAGTAAATATATCCCTCATGTTTCTCTTTTAGAAAACGAATCCTTGGGTTTAGGTGCTGCTATTAATATTTGCATGTGAACCTCCACATTACTCTGTATCCTTAATATCCTCTTTTAATAAAGATATATTAAAAACTTAGAAAGGAAAAACAATGTAGCCACCACATCCAACGACTGGTAAACTGCAATACATTATAATTTTGTCATGGGTTTTAACACCGTTTTAAGATAAATGTAAAGGCCGTTTCTTGCCCAGAGGTCACTAAAACCTAGATGCCCAGGCCAGGTTTAGCAGTGTTAGTATGTGTCTGTAAACATGACTATGAAACAAATCAGTTGATACAATAACATTTTAAAAATATGGATTTGTTTTTTTAGACCACTACAATAATAAACAGGCACACTGCAATCTAAAAGGTTGTGGCTGCAGCTGCAAATAGGATTTTTTAGTCATACTTACCTGTAAAAAATGTTTCTTTGAGTACATCATGGGACACAGAGTCAGGAATTACCTGCTGGGTTATACTTCATCATTAGGTGAATGGACACTGGTAGACCAAAAGTCTTTAGACAGGAAGTGATCCCCTATATAACCCCTCCCATACAGGAAGCACATCAGTTTTGTAGCAAGCACTGAATCCTCAAAAAAGAGGGGAGGGACCTCTGTGTCCCATGATGTACTCAAAGAAAAGTATTTTACAGGTAAGTATGACGAAAAAAATCCTATTTTCTTTCATACATCATGGGACACAATCAGGCTAATATTCATTACCTGCTGGGACGTCCCAGAGCAATAGCCTTGAGGGGAGGGAGACACCCTGCCAAACAGCAGCCCGCAGAACACTACAGCCGAAAGCCGAATCCTCGGCAGCTCGAACATCCACTTGATATATTTGTGAACGTATGCCCTGAAGACCAGGTAGCAGCCTTACAAATCTGAGCCACAGATACCTGATGGCGAAAAGCCCAGGAGGTTCTTACACCCCTGGTAGAATGAGCTCTCACCCTAAAGGGAGGAGCTTTACGTTTCAGACCGTAGGTCTGAATGACCAATTGAAGGATCCAATTGGCAATAGAAGCTTTTTACGCTGCCTGCCCTTTCCTGGGTCCTTTTGGTAAAACCAAAAAAAAAAAAAAGAGTCTGATCCTCGGATCTCCGCAGATCTAGACAAATAAACCTGGACTGCTCAGACAACGTCCAAAGAATGCAGTCGTCTCTCTTCCACCGAACAAGGCTGAGAGAAAAAAAAAGGCAAAATAATGTCCTGATTTAAATGAAAGGCCGACACCACTTTTGGCAAAAAGGATGGAACTAGAATAGAGGTTGAGCATCAATTAGGATCGGAGTGGTTGCCAACATCCCTGGAGTTAAATCAAAAGAAGGAACCCGAGTGCGCGTGCGCGGCCGGACGGAGCAGATGACCATCTGACCTGCTCCGCTCACCCCCCGGCAACTTCAGCTTCAAACAGCGGTCCCACACCTCGCCCGCAGAAATAATTAACCCGACCCTCTGGGAGAACGATCCGGGCACACGCCGGATGGTTAAAAAGCCGCGTAACAAGCCAAAAAACGGCCCCCGGAGCTCGAGCCGCGCTACACAGTACGGATCCAAGATGGCGACCGGCTATATCACACGAGGCACGCAGGCCGCAGGAAAGGGAAAACTTCCACCTCCTAATCAGGCACAAGTCCCAAGGACAGATGATGCTGACTACCCAACACTATGCTCCTCAAGGTCTCCATCAGAAAAAGGTGAGCTGGCAAACAGACTGCATATCACCTAGCCCCCCTGCATTATCTCCCTCTCAGACTGCAGCTAAATCACCCAGCATTGACTCACACGCATCCTCCCTCCTGGATAGGGAGATGGCAGGAACCGTATACAGCCAGCCCAGCAGCCAAGATTCTGCATCAAATTGTAATGCTGACTCTCCTGCTGTACCCCCTGCGCAGGGACAATACTCAGGAGACCCGATCCTAATAGCACGCTTTGCTGACCTGCTTCAAAGAGAATTAGCCAAAGCTAATGATAAACTAGCTCTGGACATAAAACGAGATTTCCAGGAAATAGGACATAGATTGGACAGTATTGAATCCAAGATGGACGATACAATCCACAGAGTTTCCCAAAATTCAAATATGATTACTGATTTACAGGATCGACTTGAGGACGCTTACTCAAAGATCGATGACCTTGAAAATCGCGCCAGGCGCTATAATTTTCGCATTCGTGGTATACCGGAAAGTGTAAAAGATATTACCTCTATCACACAATCTCTGATGCAAGCTGCCGTGCCTGGTATTGATGAGATCCATATGGAGATTGATCGACTACATAGAGCTCTTACTGCCCCTAAACCTGATGCCCCCCCCAGGGTTGTGATTGTTAAGCCACATTTCTTCAAGATTAAAGAAGCAGTGATGCGACATGCCCGAGAGAACCCAGACCTGGAAATAGATGGCATCAAGTTTTAAATATTCGCTGATATATCCCAGGCCACAATCCAAAAGAGACGATCGCTTAAACCTTTACTAACACCACTGACCCAACGTAATATTCGATACAGATGGAACTACCCCTTTAAACTCCAATTTTCCTTCAACAACAAATCTTACTCCTTTTCATCTTTTACTGAAGGCGAATCGATCCTGCTGAAATTGGGATTTATATCCCACAACCCATCTTCAGGGAATCAACCTGGATCCAGAGGCTCGCCTCCTCCTCCACTCTCCCCCCTATGGTCATCAAAATCAACCAGGAAAAATACCCAGACATCCCGTACTACCTGAAGAATGGGCTTTATGTTTCTGAACAGGTCCAAACCCGCAGTGGTGTCTTCTCAGCGGTCTCTTAAAGGGACATTGGACGCCACACAGGGCGACTGAAATTGGTTGGAACAAGATGTTCTTGTTCTCTTGTTATTTTTGTTTGAAACGGTCGAGCTGGCCTCTAACTCTTTACACTTTTTGAAATCTTACATTTTTAGCACTGTACGGGTCCTCCTCCCCCTCTTCCCTTCCCCCTCCTCCCTTCCCCCTCCTCCCCTCCCCCCCTTCCCGTCCCCCTCCCCCCCTCCCCTTCTCCTTTCTCCTCCTTTCCTTTCCCCCCTCCTCCTTTCCCTCCTCTCCCCCCCCTTTTTCCCTCTCCCCTCTCATTTTCATAAAACCTACAATGCACACTAGGTTAAATAACCCTACCAATGTTTTAGGGCGAAACACTGGGACCAAAGCCTTTTTTTTTTTCTTAATATATTTTTTGTTGCTGGGGGGTGGTCATGCGCACTCCTTATTTGAGGGACTCTCCCCACTACTTGGGTGCGGTGGAGACTCCTTCACACCTGGGGCTTAGCTCTAGGACACTTTAACTGTTCACTGTTTGTAAATTTTGTTTGATAACATGTTTAAACTATGTCACTCGGTACCGGGAGTTCCCTGGTCCGACAGCCTCATTTTATTTTTTTCTACTATTGTTATTGTCTTTGTTATCTCTGATTCTGTTCTTTTCTTCTTTCTCTCCCTCTTTCTTAACTCCAATTTAAATTTTTTCCAAAACTGTTCTTTCCTGAGGGTCACCTGGAAAGTTCCTTGGCGCTTTTGGCCTCTGGATCCTACGGACCGGTGGGTGAGTCTGCTTATCGCTGTTCATAATTGTATCTCATGGCTTCCATAACACAGACACCCCGAAATGTCCGCCTGCTCTCACATAATGTCCAGGGCTTTGGATCGCCTGCCAAGCGAATCAAGGCCCTCACGCATTACAGTTCGTTGGGGGCGGACATTGTGGCTCTTCAGGAAACACATTTTATTTCCTCATTTACCCCCCGCTATCTCCACAGAGATTATCCTCTTTGTTTCTACGCGAACGCTTCAGAGAAGAAGAGGGGTGTAGCCCTATGCTTCTCCAAACATATATCGTTTACAGAAACTAAAACCATTAAAGATAAAGAGGGCCGCTATCTTCTAGTGAAGGGCCACCTGGGTGAAACCTTAATCACCGTACTTGTCTATTATGCCCCTAATACTAATCAAACTGCCTTTTTTCATGCCATTCTAACACTCTTAGAACCCGAACTTGAGGGTGTTGTAATCTTGGCGGGTGATTCTAACCTAGCTCTAGATCTAACTAAAGATAAATCACACACTTCAGGATTTCGGTTTCCCCCCAGGCAAAGTCATAAATTCGCACAATTGCTACATAATTATGATTTGGTAGATGCTTGGCGAGAGTCCAATCCCACTGCTAGGGACTACTCTCACTATTCAAGGGCACATGGGCACTACTCCCGCATAGACCACGTATTTCTCCCCTCGGGGGTGACACCGAAATTGAGATCAGCAAAAATCTTGTCAACACCTTGGTCAGACCATGATCCTGTTATGATTCAGCTAACTGATCTCACTAACAAAACTGTGGGTTTCCATTGGCGACTAAACGAATCTCTCCTTAGTGATGAATCTCACTGCATAGAGATTTCCAGCCATATACAAACCTACTTTGAAAATAATATCCCCGGGGACACATCCCCTGCCATTAACTGGGCAGCGCACAAGGCCACTATCAGGGGCTCCTTTATTCAGCTAGCCTCTAGACTGAAAAAGGCTCGCGCCGAGTTGATTACTGCCAAGACCAGGGAATTTGAGTCTTTAACCAAACAACATAAACGCTCCCCTTCTCCCAATTTATATAAGAAGCTGGAACAGTCCCGATTAGAATTGAACATCTGTCTCACTACAAGGGCCGAGAAACAATTAAGGTGGACGAATCATAAATTCTTCACTTGGCGGGACCGCCCAGGATCCCTACTGGCGCACAAACTCACTCCTAGACATTCCCCTCGTGCACTCCCTAAAATAAAATTATCCGGGGGCCATCTCACACAGGACCCCCATAAGATCCTTGATGAATTCCATAGCTTTTACGCAGAACTATACAAGAAACCCCAGGGGGTGGCTCCCCCGTCCATCAGGGAATTTCTGGGGGCCCTTCCCCTCCCAACCATAACTAATGATCATAGGGAATTAGTGGACCAACCATTTACAACTGAAGAGGTTACTGATGCTATCAAATCTCTTTCACTTCATAAATCTCCGGGCCCGGACGGGCTTCCTAACATCTACTATAAAAAATTTGCTATGCACCTGGCCCCACACCTGACTCTTTACTTTAATTCCCTGGGGGACGGGGGGGTGGTCCCATCTGATGACAACAAAGCTTATATTAGCGTTATCCCCAAACCCGGCAGAGATTCCACTGATGTACGCAATTATCGCCCAATCTCCCTAATTAATTGCGACCTGAAGATCCTAACTAAAATTCTGGCCCTTCGACTCAACTCCTTTCTGGAACATTACATACACAAAGACCAATCGGGGTTTATTGCAGGACGTCAGACCTTAGATCAAATTCGCAGATCTATCGCTCTGATCTCAGCGGTACGCTCCAATTGGGACAACCTCCCGACTCGGGAACTCTTGCTCTTATCATTAGACCTTAACAAAGCTTTCGATAGCCTGAACTGGGACTATCTCTTTATTACTCTTGAAACTATGGGATTCGGCTCCACGTTTCTCTCATTGATGAAAACACTTTATAGCTCCCCGACGGCTCAAATTTCTATCAGAGGACATAAATCATCCATGTTCCCAGTCCAGCGAGGTACTAGACAAGGATGCCCGCTCTCTCCCCTATTATTTGCTCTAGCAATAGAACCCCTTGCAATGGCCATCCGCTCCCATCCCAACATCCATGGTGTCCATTGTGGACAACAAGAACACAAATGTGCACTATTTGCCGACGATGTCCTTATGTATGTCACCAAACCCCAAATCTCAATCCCCGAACTCTTGTCCTTGCTAGATCGTTTCTCGCTGGTTTCGGGTTTGACCCTAAATTCGCAAAAAACCCTGGCACTTAATATCTCACTACCTCCCGCGGAGATGCAGCTCCTCCAAAACACATACAGCTTCAAGTGGGCTTCCCACTCCCTCCCATATTTGGGAGTCCATCTGACCCCTTCGATAGATACGTTATATAAAGCAAATTATCCTCCTTTATTTAAAAAACTCAAAGAAGATCTTCGCTCTTGGGCGGAATACTCTCTCTCTTGGTTTGGCAGAATCAATTCGATAAAAATGACTTTTTTGCCCAGACTCCTATATTATTTCCGGACACTACCGATAGCAATTCCGAGGGGAGACATGCAACATATACAAAATGAAGTTTTACGCTTCATATGGGGTAATAAGAAGTCACGGATACAAAAAAAAACACTTTACACACCTAGGCCCATGGGGGGACTTGGTCTTCCCAATTTACAGGCTTACTATCAATCGGCTCAGATAGCCCAACTAACTCACACGACAGCTGGGGGTTCGGTCCCTCTTTGGGTTCACATAGAAGCACTTGCGTGCCACCCACTGGCAATAGGAGCCTTGATGTGGCTTCCGAATCGTAAACGCCCACCTATTCTGTGCCCTACATTATCACATTCTCTAGCGGTATGGGACAGAACAAGACACCGAGCATCCCTTATGTCACACCACACACCTCTAGCGCCCATCTTTTGCAATCCGGAGTTTCCTCCTGGCCTTGATCCACAACAATTCCAATGGTGGCTTAATAAAGGACTAATGAGAATTGGGGACTTCCTTAGTGGAAACCGAATGCATACGATAACACACTTCAAAGACAACTTCTCAATACCTCCTATTGAGATATTTCGATATAACCAAATTTCCTCATTTATCAACTCCAAAATTAAACAGGTGGGGGGCCCCATAACACTAACCGTATTTGAACTAACTTGCCAAACCAGAGGCACACAGAGGGGCCGAATCTCTACCATATACTCTTCTATAACTGAACCAGATACTAAACTTGCCTATATGACTCAATGGGAGAGGGACTTGAACCTCACCCTTGAGCTGTCAGACTGGCAAGATATCGCCTATCAACTCTCAAAAATCTCTATTAACACTACCCTTATTGAAGCCAATTACAAAACGCTGTTACGTTGGTATTTAGTCCCCACGAGAATAGCTAAAATGCATCCTTCCTCCTCACCTCATTGTTTCCGACAATGCGGACAGATGGGCACCATGCATCATATTTGGTGGCAATGTCCACTAGTGATCAGGTTTTGGATAAGGATCTTTAATCTGATAAATTCAGTGACATGTATTAACATCCGTCGGTCCCCAGAGAGTGCGCTTTTTCATAAACTCCCCGACGGGATTCCCAGACAATCAATACGTCTCATAACTTATATGTTGTTAGCAGCGAGAATAACAATTGCAAGGAACTGGAAACGCTCAAGAATACCCCTAGAACAAGTTAAGGACAAACTCAATTGGATTATGATTAATGACAGGCTCACTTACACTCTTCATAATAAAGCAGAAATGTTCAACAAGATCTGGGATCCATGGATCGAATATATTTCTACTTAACAGGGAAATCCAGGTGACCCTCTCTCTCTTTCCCCACTCTCTCTCCCTTTTCTCCTTTCACTTTCTCTTCTCTGCTCCTTTCCTCTTTCCTTTGCTCTCTCTTTTTATTCTTGGTGATAGACTTTTCTGTTTATCTTGGTTACCGATATACCGTGCTATGACGTTACTAATAAGACAGGAAACCTTATCATGGTGGGGATCCACGGCTAACCCCGAATTTTTTTTTAATCGGGGTCTACCGAAGCCCTGGACCCCTACTATCCCTCTCCCTAGTACTGGTTTATTCTAATGTTGCTAGCCTGGGCACTTGCACACATACTATGCCCTACCTGAGGGCTTGAATGACCTGTACGACGATACTATGCATATGCCTCCTGCCTCTTGACAGGCTCGAGACGAGGCAAAAATATATTGTCAAAACGTTCAAATGTTTGGCCGAATGTAACCTGGCTATTTGTCCATTATTTTTTCTTCTTGTTTTTTTTTTTTCTTTCTTCTTCCTTATTGTATTCTTCTCCTCTCCTTTTTTGTATTTACTCCAATAAAAAATATTGCAATATAAAAGAAGGAACCCCCCAAGAAGTGGAACTTTAAGGGCAACAATGTAAGATTTTTACAAAATATTTATTATATGAAAAGACAAAAAAAGTAATAATTTATACAACGTTAAAACCATAAAAGTTATTGCAGGGTAATTCCAGTAGAAGTCCGGTTGAAGCCAACAAATCCCAAAAGCGTCAGCGGCAAGAGGACAAGGGAACCAACAGCCAGGATCCTATGGATTAGATTATAATGTAGGCATGTTGGTTTCATGGTTGGAAACACTGCAATGTCAGCAAAATCCCCCATCATTGAATGCATATAAAGCCCATATTGCAGCACAGTGTAGAAAAATAATAAATCTACAATCTGTGAAAACAGAGTAAAAAAAGGGAGTAAAGAAATTTGTGTCATGAGGAGATGACAACACAGGCATGTGTTGGCCGCAGAAGCTAAGTTGTCTGCCATGCAAAGGCAAAAATCATGGCAGCATCAGAGCCTACTACATAGCTAATCAGCCTACCTTAAAGAGTTGCACGCTGAGATGTAAGTGATGATAGGTGGGCAGAAAGGTGCTTGAATTGGTGAAGGTTGGATATTTCATCCAGCGCTGCATGTATTCCCATACAATAGAGAGAGACGCAGGATCCACAGTCTGTGAAAGTAAATATACTGATCACAGATCTGCAAATGGCAAAAAATCATGAGCCCGAACAGGCAGCAGAGACGGACTCCTGGCCTATTGAAGTAGTATAAAGACGCACATACCTGGATGGCATAGACTCAGCTGTAAGCGTCTGCCGCTCTTGTTGTCAGCGAATCTGCCATTGTCATAGCGCGGCTTTTAAAAAGGGAAAGAAGGGGAGGATTAGGATCACATGACGTGATGACGCAATCGCGGCATACGTCATGCGTCTCAGAGAACTCCAGCGATAGAAGAGGAAAGAGGGAGGTACTCAGACGCCATTGGAGGGCGTTCCCCAACCCAGAGGTCGAATACAGCCCATGTGATCGAGGTCCTTGACCTCGATAAAGTAAACATCAAGGAGGAAAGGTCCTGTATAGACCTGAGCGGCACCATGATTGGCTGTAGAGCCGCGGGGGGCGCGCCAGGCAACGCCAGAAGGCGATGCAAACACAGACAGCGCCCGCAACCGCGTCAACCAAGCAGGTCCTGTAAACAAAAGGGCAAAAATGATCTAAAAAAATGGAAACAATACTAAAAAAAGGGGAAAATTGATGGAAAAACGTGGGTGTCTGCTCAAATCATAAAGGTTATGTCACTTAATCACAGATAAAGAGTCAGACAGTATATACAGTCTCATATTGATGGGGTATACAATATAGCTGTGGATCCTGAGCACAGGGCGCGAGGGTGCCCCCCGCACCCAAACAGACCCCCAGGTGGGGGAAGGTCGGGCGATGAGGGCACCCCGCGCCCAACGACCACCGGCGCAAAACGAACCCAACTGACCCTGGAAAGGACCAGGTCAGAGGGCTGATGGCCACCAAACAGGTGGCCTGGGTGCGCCAGGTGGGGGGTAAGGGCAGCCCATCCAAACCAACAACCTTGCAACCACCACAGGGGACCCCCAGAGCACAGACCATCCAGAACTGCTCATGGATAAATGAGAAACACACATGTGAAGGGAGGAAGGCCTCCTCATGGGAGGGGGTAAGGGGAATAGAGAGGGGGGACATGAAAAACAGAACTACATGTACAAAAAAAAATTTTTGTTTTTCAATATACATAGGTAAGGTTTATTCCTTTTCACACCCCCCAGATGCAAAACCTTCCAAGAAGGGTCTAAAGCTGATCTGTTCATTTAACCCAGGTGGTGTGGTGGCCCCAAGGTCCGCAATCCAACGGGTTTCTCTCTGGAGCAGTGTTTTGTTCCAGTCCCCTCCCCGTGAGCTGGAGTGGATTCTATCCAAAATTAGGAATTGAATCCTGGGGAATTTTCCATTGTGCTGCTGAATGACAGACATGTCTGCCCAGAGGCAAATCAGGGTTAGCCATTTTCATGGAGCTGATGTGCCTCAAGGCTCTCTTGTAGAACTGTAACTTGGTCTTACCCACATAGAAGCGGGAACACTGACATGACAGAAGATATATCACACCTTCGGTTTTACAATTTGAAAAGTGGCAGGGTTTATATGGACACCCATTGGGCAAGATATTACCCTTTTGGGTGTTCATATAACAACAAATTGAGCAGCCACCACATGTAAAGGTGCCCAGTCTTTTGCAGGGGTCCTTGCGGAATTCTCCCCGAAATTCACTCTGAACTAGATGGTCCCTGAGTGAGGGAACACGTCGATAGGTAATTAAAGGTGCGTCAGAGACAAAAGGGACTTACATTTGGGTCTATACAGAGAAGGTGCCAGAACTTGGAGATAATTTTCTTGACGGCAAGATGCCGATTGTGGCATCTCGTAATAATTCTTACATTTTGGGAATCATCACGCTTACCCTTTGGGGCAAACAGAAGCTGACGTCTCTCCTGTCCGTTGGTACGTCTGAAGGCCTTCTTCAGACATGTATGGGAGTAACCTCGTAGTAGAAGTCTCCTTCTTAAGGAGTTTGCCTCCTCAAGAAAGGTCTCCTGACTGGAGCAATTCCGTTTTAGCCGTAGGTATTGGCTGTACGGAATGGATTTGACCAGAGCTTGAGGATGGGAGCTGGTCGCGTGCAGGATCATATTGCCAGCCGTGGCCTTGCGATACAGCTCACTAGACAAACTCCCATCAAGGTTCTTCTTGATAGTGAAGTCCAAAAAAGGAATACCAATAGCACTGTAGGTAACTGTGAACCTTAAGTTGAAATCATTAATGTTTATGGTTGACATGAACTCCTCCAGTTCAGTCTTGGAGCCCTCCCATATCATAAAGATGTCGTCAATGTAGCGGAACCAAGGTAGGCTGATTAGCTATGTAGTAGGCTCTGATGCTGCCATGATTTTTGCCTTTGAATGGCAGACAACTTAGCTTCTGTGGCCAACACATGCCTGTGTTGTCATCTCCTCATAACACACATTTCTTTACTCCCTTTTTTTACGCTGTTTTAACAGATTGTAGATTTATTATTTTTCTACACTGTGCTGCAATAAGAGGAAATCCTGGACCAGGAAACTTGAGGAACTTTTGGTACTAGTGTACTGACCTTATATGCGGTCACCACCAGGTACAGTAGTTATCAATTTCTCCTTGCATCTTAAATGGACATTATGGGCTTTATATGCATACAATGATGGGGGATTTTGCTGACATTGCAGTGTTTCCAACCATGAAACCAACATGCCAACATTATAATCTAATCCATAGGATCCTGGCTGTTGGTTCCCTTATCCTCTTGCCGCTGACGCTTTTGGGATTTGTTGGGGGTGTGGGTGTCCGTCACACTATGGTGCTTTTTTGCGCCGGAGACACTTCCTTGCCGCTGCAGCGGGGTCCCCCTGCTGGCCCTTCCTGAGCTGCTCTGTTAGGTATGTGTTCTTATGTTTCACATGTCATGCATCTCTAGGCCGAACTGCTGTTTCTAAAGTAAATATATGTATTGTGTTAAAATCTTGTTTTTTGCATTGTATAGTGTGATTCCGTCCTGTACGACAGCCCCTGATGAAGGGATATGTATTGTCCTGAAACGCGTCGGGCTTCAACCGGACTTCTACTGGAATTACCCTGCAATAAATTTTATGGTTTTAACGTTGTATAAATTATTACTTTTTTTGTCTTTTCATATAATAAATATTTTGTAAAAGGATGCAACAGGTCTGTCCTGGTAAAGGATCAAGTACGGTTCCCTGCATGAAAGGGCCGCCAACTCCGACACCCTTCTAACTGAGGTGATAGCCATCAGGAAGGCTAGCTTGCGTGACAGCAAGACAGCAAGTCTAATGGAATTTCCTTAATGGGTTCAAATGGTTGTTTCTGTAACACAGACAGCACCAAATTCAAGTCCCAAGGACACATAGGGGACCTAATAGGGGGAAGCAAACAAGCTGCCCCCTGCATAAAAGTTTGGATCAGTGAATGGGAGGCTAGAGGCCTTTGGAAGAATACTGATGGGGCCGAATCTTGACCTCTGATTGTACTTAAAGCCAATTTGATTTCAACAGCTGACTGTAGAAAAGAGAGAAATCTCCCAATCACGTATTTCCATCGATGCCCTTTTTTGGCTTCACACCAAGCAATACTAATCTTCCAGACCTTATGATAGCTCTTCCTAGTAACAGTTTTCTAGCATTTCACTAGGGTAGATACCAATGGTCCAAAGATGCCACAATCCTTTAACACCCAGGCTTCAATAGCCATGCCATCAAATTTAGAGACTCTAAATTGGGGTGGAATATAGGACCTTGAGACAGTAGATCGGGGCGCTGTGGAAGCGTCCATGGCCCGTCTATTGTCAGTCTTACAATCTCTGGGAACCAGGGCCTTCTGGGCCAGGCTGGTGCCTCCAGAACGAATGGAACTCCCTCTCTCCGAATCCTGCGCAACAAATGTGGAAGGAGGGGGACCGGAGGGGAAAGTATAAACCAGGGAGTATTGGCTCCCTGGAACTACCAGAGCATCTGCTCCGATTGCCAGAGAATCTCTTGTTCAGGACACAAACTGCTGTAGCTTGTTGTTGAACCTGGATGCCAGTAGGTCGACCTCTGGCCATCCCCAATGTTGGCAAACTTCCTTGAACACCCCTGGGTGTAGGGACCATTCCCCCGGGCAGATCTGCTGGCGGCTAATATAATTCTGCCTTCCAGTTCTCTACTCCCGGGATATGGACTGCCGATAGGATCGGCACATGTCCCTCTGCCCAGGCTAGTCTGTAGTTCACCTCCTTTAGAGCTGAACGACTCCTGGTACCGCCTTGGTGGTTTATATGGGCCACTGCATTAGCATTGTTGGACTGAACCCTGATAGGGTAATCCTGAAGCTCCACCATCCAGGACCGTTGGGGCCAGTCATACTGCCTGTAATTCCAGGACGTTGATGGGCAGGATCTGTTCTGTCTGAGCTATGAGCCCCTCTAGGGTTGCTACCCAGCCTGAGAGACTGGCCTCTGTAGTCAGTACTCTCCAAGTTACCGGGAGAAAGGATTTTCCCTTTCGCAGGTTCTGATCCTGCAACCACCAGTTTAGGCTTAAACGTGCCCGAGGAGATAAGCACATTGGATAATCCAGGGCTTGTGATCTCCTGTTCCAAGCCAACAGATGTCTTGTTGAGAGGCCTGGAATGGAACTGTGCATAGGGCACCGCCTCGAAGGAGGATAACATCCTCCCTAGAAGACTCATACAGAGCCGAATGGAGGGCTGTCTGGTGCCCCTTATCCGACGCGCCTGATTCTTCAGGGCACAGATCCCTGCGGGTGACAAGAATACTCTTGCTTGAACCGTATCTAGGATCAGACCTATATACTTTAGACTTTGAGCTGGTCTCAAGGTTGACCTTTCGGGAATTTATGATCCAGCCTAAGCTTTCCAAATACCGCACTGTATATGTTATGCTCTGTTCTAGAGCCTGTAGTGAGTGATCTCTGAGCAGGAGGTCGTGCGGATACCCAAGCATCAAGATCCCTTGGGCCCTTAAAAGACCCAGTACTGGTGCTAGGACCTTTGTGAACACCCAGGGAGCTGTAGCAAGCCCAAAGGGTAAAGCCAAACTGAAAATTACATTCCTCTACTGCAAGGCACAGGAACCTCTGATGAGGCTGAAAGATAGGTACGTGTAAATACGCATCCTTTATATCGATGGAGGCTAAAAAGTCTTCCATCTGGAATGAGACTAAAACTGAGTGGACAAACTCCATCCGAAAGGACTGGATTAGTAGATACTGGTTCAGGGATCTTGGGTCCAAAAAAAATGGGCCCTGTGACCCAGTTTGGTGTTTAACCATAAAACGGCTTCGGTCCTTCGGATACAGAAACCTGTACAATCACTCCTTGATGCACTGAATGATGTTGTGCCTGAAGCAAAATAATCTATTTTTGGAGGATCCAGGGGAACACTGGATCTTAAAAACATCAGAGGGGAACCCCCGAAACTCCAGCTTATAACTGCGGAGTATAATTGAGGTGACCCACTCGTCCTGAATTATTGTTCTCCAAATGTCCGCAAAGAGCAGCAGCCTTCCCTCCACCCAATAGAGTGGGGGCATCTCCTCAAAAGGAGGGCTTGGTGCTCGATTTAGAAAAATCTTAGACCCAGGGCGCTCTTTCTGGCCCTGGCCTTGCGGCTTGCCCCTGGCTCTAGCGTCCTGTTGGCGACGAACTGCCATGGCACTGAGACATTTGAGGAAGCAGTTCCTGAAGTTTTAAACAAGGGACACCTGGTGCTTTTCTTCACAGGAAGTAGAGAACTCTTTCCTCCGGAAATCCTTTTCGATATATTCGTCTGTCTGATCACCAATTAATGTTCCCCCTGAAAAGGGAAACCTGCCAATAGCTTTTCATAAGGAAGCTTGGCTGACCAGTTCTTAAGCTACAAAAGTCTGTGCATATGTACAGACAAGAGAGCCAAATGAAAAAAACCTGCTGTATTTAATCCTTTTTAAGGCATCAACGGCAAAACACAGCGCTTGAGGAATACCGGTCTTCCTTTCAGGCAAATCATGCTCCTGGTTGGGCCTATCAGGCCATCTGACCTGATGCTCTATGGACTGGCAGATACCAATTGCTGCAACAGCTGGCTAAATACCTGAACTGGGCAAAAGAAAAATAGGATTTTTTGTACTCACCATAAAAAAAATTTCTCTGTCATCCATGGACGGACACAGCCTTCTCAATTCTTGACGTGTGGGTTATGTTCCTGTTCATAGGAGAGGACTAGGCAGAACATGTGTTAGATAATTAAAAAAACATGTTATAATAATCAGATGAACAGCCCCACCCAGGGGGCGGTCCCTCCAGACATAACCCTCCGCCCTGCAGTCAGCAGCTCAGTTCGTAGCAATCAGTACAAACCTAAAAAGGAGGGGTGGGTGCTGTGTCCGTCCATGGACAACAGAGAAAAGGATTTTACAGTGAGTACAAAAAATCTTATTTTCTCTTTTTTGTCCATGGACGGACACAGCCTTCTCAATTCTTGACGTGTGGGACATCCCCAAGCAGTGTCAGAAAAAACGAGGGGTGGTAACAGTATAAAAAAACAACAAATTTCACCCCAAACCAGCAGAGCTCCTCAACGGAGGAGTTTCACAAAAAAAAAATTCTTCTGGACTCTGGGCCCAAAGGGAGCCACGTCCTTCTCTGCTAGGCAGAAAAAAACTGAGCTGCTGACTGCAGGGCGGAGGGTTATGTCGGAAGGGACCGCCCCCTGGGCGGGGCTGTTGAAATCTGATTATTGTAACATGTGTTTTTAATTATCTAACATGTTCTGCCTAGTCCTCTCCAATGAACAGGAACATAACTCACACGTCAAGAATTGAGAAGGCTGTGTCCGTCCATGGACGAAAAGAGAAAGGACGTCTTTAATAAAGACTCCATTTTCTTGTCAACAGGGTCCTTCAAGCCCTGTGGCTTATCCACGGGATAAGTTCAGTTCTTGTTTAAGGAAGAGACTGCTGCATCTTTGGCTGGCATGCTCCATTTCTTAACGAACCTTTGAGCCATGGGATATAAAAGGGAAAACCTCTTAAGAGGAACAAAATCTTGTCAGGATTTTCCCAATCAGCATACACTACCTGTTCCAGCAGGGGGTGTAGGGGGAAAGCCTGTGCGGCCTAAAGAGGCCCCAGGGATCCCAAGAGGACCAGGGGGGGCTCAGTCACCTCAGCTTTTTTAGGAGGCAACTTAACTGCTTGCCGACCGTCGCACGCAGATATACGTCTGCAGCATGGCACGGACAGGCAAAAGGACATATATATAAATTTCCCATTTAAGAAGCGGCATTGCGGACGCGCGTGTTCTGCGAGCTCTGTGACTCTGACCGTGGGTCACGCGGACTCTATGTCCGCGGGCGTACCCGCGATCGTGTCATGGTGAGGAAGAACGGGGAAATGCTTATGTAAACAAGCATTTCCCCAGTCTTCCTAGTGACAGGACAGTGATCACAGCTTCCTGTTATCGGAAGTGGTGATCACTGTTGTGACACACGTAGCCCATCCCCCCTACAGTTAGAAGCACTCCCTTAGCCACACTTAACCCCTTCACTGCCAGTGTCATTTTCACAGTAATCAGTGCATTTTTATAGCACTGATCGCAGTAAAAAGGACAATGGACCCAAAAATGTGTCAAAAGTGCCCGATGTGTCTGCCATAAAGTCGCAGTCACGAGAGAAAAAAAATAAAAAATCGCAGATCGCCGCCATTACTAGAAAAAATAGGATTTTTTGTACTCACCGTAAAATCCTTTTCTCTGACATCCATGGACTGACACGGTGTCTCTTTACACGTGGGTTATGTCCCTGCTTGCAGGAGAAGACCTAGGCAGAATGTGAGATGTTATACATACATTCTAAAAGCCAGAGCTGAACAGCCCCACCCAGGTGGCGGTCCCTCCGGACATAACCCTCCCACTACAGTCAGCAGACTTCAGTTCGTAACAAAGCAGTACAAACTTAAAAAGGAAGGGTGGGTGCCGTGTCAGTCCATGGATGACAGAGAAAAGGATTTTACGGTGAGTACAAAAAATCCTATTTTCTCTTACCATCCATGGACTGACACGGTGTCTTTACACTTTACACGTGGGATGTCCCAAAGCAGTGTCAAGAGGGATGGGAGCAGTATAAATGGAAAAACCAAAAACTTCACTCCAATAAGGCAGAGCTCCTCAACGGAGGAGTCGCAACTTTAAACAGCGGCCTGCAGCACCCTGTGGCCGAAGGAAGCATCCGGAGATGCAGCCACATTAACCTTATAAAACTTAAAAGGCATGAACAGACGACCAGGTCGCCACCTTGCACACTTGTGCAACCGACGCTTGATGTCGGAAAACCCAGGAAGCACCAATTGCCCTGGTGGAATGCGCCGTAACCGGAAAGGGAGGCGCCCGCCCTATGAGAGCATAGGCTTGAATGACGGTTTGTCTGATTCCCCTAGAAATGATGGCAGACAAAACCGCTTGGCCCTGTTATGGACCAGAGACAGTCACAAACAGTGAGTCGGACTTCCGAATAGAAGCAGTAGCAGACAGGTACACCCGCAAGGCTTGTACCACATCCAATATGTGCAGCGCAAACTCTCTGGGATGCGATGGGTGAGGACACAAGGACGGGAGGACAATGTCCTCATGTAGGTGAAAGGTCGACACTACCTTTGGCAAAAAGGAAGGTCACGGATGCAACACCGCCTTATCCTTATGGATGACTAAATATGGCGACTTGCAGGACAAAGCCGCCAACTCAGACACCCGTCAAACAGAAGTGATTGCCACTAAAAGGCCACCTTCTGAGACAAGACAAGAGGGGAATATCCCGGATATTCCCAAAAGGAGGTTCCTGGAGGACCGAGAGCACCAAATTCAGATCCCACGGTGGGAGAGGAGGCTTGACAGGAGGGAGCACATGGCGAACCCCCAACACAAGGTGCTAACCAAGAAATGACCCGCTAGAGGTCGCTGAAAGAAGACGGCCAAGGCCGAAATCTGATCCTTGATGGTACTCAAAGCAAGCTTTTGGGTCACTCCACACTGCAGAGGACGCAGGATTCTGAGGACGGAATACGTCCGAGGACGCCAGTCCAGCGCTTCGCATATGGCGATATAAGCTTTCCAGGCACGGTGATAGATCTGCTTCCGTGTCCTTAACATGGTCAAAATGACCGAGTCCGAGAGACCTCAGTCCCTCAACACCTGGCTTTCAACAGCCCTGCCGTTAAAGCCAGAGACTGTAAGCCGGATGAAACATAGGACCTTGAGACTGAAGGTCCTCCCTCATCGGCAACCGCCAGGGAACGTCCGCGACGAGACGTACCAGATCAGCGTACCAGTGATGCTGAGGCCAATCCGGAACAATTAGGATCACCGGAGTTTATATCAGGCGATAAGGACCCTATGGGGCCACCAACGCATCCGAGGCATCGCCCAAGGATCCCTGGATCTGGCCACAACCTCGACCCTTGCGATTGAGTCGAGAGGCCATCAGGTCCACATCCGGCGTGCCCCACCGTCGGCAAAGGAGTTGAAATATGCAAGGACCACTCTTCTTGGTCCGGCGATTGGCGATACAGATAGTCCGCCTGCCCATTGTCTATGCCCAGAATGTAAATGGCCTACAGAGCCGGCACGTTTCTTCCGGCCCACTTCAGGATACGGACTACCTCGGAAGCCGCAGCTGAGCTCCGAGTCCCCCCTTGATGGTTTACATACACCACCGCCGTGGCGTTGTCCGACTGGCTCCTGATGGAGCGACCCCGTACTCTCTCCGACCTGAGGAGAGACACAGTCCGATGGCCCGTATTTCCAGAACAGTGATTGGTAAACGGGCTTGTCTGGAGTCCAAGGCCTTGAGCCGACAGGACTCCCCAGACTCCACCCCAGCCCGTCAGGCTGGTGTCCGTCGTGAGTACCGTCCATTGGATGGGAGGGGAACGACTTTTCGGACCGAAGAGCCGAGGATCTCAACCACCATGTCAGGGGCACCCTGACCAGGTGAATCACCTGGATCTGAAGATCCAAGGACAACGGGGATTTGTCCCAGGTGGACAAGATCTCCTTCTGCAATGCCCTGGTGTGTGATTGGGCATACGGAACGGCTGCAAAGGAGGCCACCACGAGTCCCGGGACTCTCATGCAAAAAAACGGATTGACAACCATTTTCGGGATGTCAGCACCCGCACCGCAGACTGAAGTGTCAGCAACTTCTCCAGAGATAGGATACCTTTGCCTCCAAGGAGTCCAGAATCAGAACTAGATACTCCAGACACTGAGTCGGGACCAGGACTGACTCCTGAATGTTCAGGAACCACCCGAAGTCCCTGAGGGTCTAATTGACGATAGTCACCTTTCCTCTAAGTCTGAGCCACTTTCTGCTCTTAGCAGAAGATCGTCCAGATAGCCCACGACAGCAATACCTCACTGTAACAGAAGGCTAGAACCGGAGCAGGCACCTTGGTGAACCCCCTTGGTGCCGAGGCTAGGCCGAAAGGAAGAGCCACAATCGATAGTGGACTTCGCTGATCGCAAGCGCAGAAACTTCTGGTGACTTGCGCAGATCGGAACATGCAAGTAGGCGTCCTTGAAGTCCAAGGACGCCAGAAGAAAATCCCTTTGGTGGAGTGTAGCGATCACCGTGCGAATGGATTCCATGCGGAATTTCTGCACCTTCTCGAAGGCATTCAGGGCCTTGAGGTCCAGGATAGGTCGAACCACGTCCTATTTTTGGGACGACAAACAGATTTGAGTAGAATCCCTGAAAACTCTCCTGTGACGGAACCGGCACAATCACTCCGGACCTGATCAAATCCTGTACAGCCCCCAAGAGGGCTGCCCGACAGGTAGGAAGGAGAGGAAGATTCGAGGGAAAGAATCTGTCTGGGGGCCAGGATCGGAATACTATCCTGTATCCTGAGGTGACCACCTCGCACACCCACCAGTCGGAGATTCGGGAGGACCACCGATTCGTGACCTGCGAAGTCGTCCCCCCACCCCAGAGTCGGGCGGAGGCAAGACTTCACGCGGAGGCGGGCTTGGGAGCCGCTTGTTCGGCTTACGCACCCAGGGGCACTTGTGCCCACCAGCCGCACTGCCGTCAGTCTGAGAGGACCTACCCGTGGACTCTGACTGACGAAAAAAACCCCGTTTTGCTGGAAAGGAAGGCCCCTGTTTTCGGCGGGCCTCCTCACTCTTGCTAGTCTAAGGAAGAAGAGTGCTTTTACCTCCCATGACATCCATGACGATGTCATCCAGAGCAGCACCGAAAGGTCTACCACCTTTAAATGGTAGATCCGTCAGGAGCTTCCTAAGGCTAGGTCAGCAGACCAGCACTTCAACCAGATAAGACGACGCAATACCACCGCCGAGACAGAGGCCCTGGATATTAAAGGGGCCGCGTCCAACGTGGCGTCGCACACATAAACCAGTTGGTGGGCCAGAGCAACTGTGTCTGGAGGAAGATTATGCTCCTGTACAGCTAGGTGCAACATTTTTGCCCAACCTGTAAGTGTTTAAGACACAAGGGTCGCCGCTACCACAGGCCGTAGGGCGGATCCCAACAAGGCAAACATGGCTCTGCTCACCACTTCTGACCTCCTGTCAGTGGGGTCCTCAAATGCAGGAGTCCCCTCCATCGGGAGAGTGATGGCCTTGTTCAACCGGGCGACTGGAGGGTCGACCCTGGGGGAGAAGCCCACTTTTTAAGTAGGGCATCTTCAAGGGGTATCTGATAGACAAACGTCGCGGGACCATAAAAAAATTCTTCTGCGGCTTTTCCCAGACCTTATCAATGAGCTGGTCAAAGAAAGTACATATGGAAAAACCTCTTTAGAAGGCCTGGCCTTAAAAGAACCAAAGGAGACTGTATCCGCCTGAGGTTCTGCATCCGCAGCATTTTAGCTTGAGAGTGTCCCTCACCGCAGTCATGAGTACACTAACAAGCGCCCTGTCATTTACCGACTCAGAACTGGAGTTTTCCTCATAAGGAATGTCCTGTTCAAAACCATCCAATACATTCAGAACTAGGGTCCTGAGCGGTAGTGGCTAGGCCCATATCTGAATCAGCGCACTGCCCTCATGAAGTAAAGTGGGGAGAGGGCGCTTTTTTGCTCCCTTGCGCTTGCACACAGCTCCCATCCTGGTCAGAAATGATTCCAGGACTGCCCACAACTGGTCCCTAGGGACCGCAGGTGCTGAAGCACTGCCTGTTGTCCACTGACATTTGGGGGAAGCTGGTGACAGAGACTCCATATTGCCCCCCTCTGAGACTCCTCAGATAAAAAGTCCACCCACAGGCTATGCTGACTGAGGAGGGGGCGCCCAGGGGACTCACCAAACCGGACCAGGGACCGCTCAGTTCCGCTGTCTGTACCGCGCTGTGTCAGCGCTGGTGAGCTGTGAGGAGATTGTGAGGAGATTTGCGCTGTTACAGCAGCGCTAGAGGCCAAAACTAGTGCTGAAAAGCGCGCGGGCTACAAGAAAATGGCCGCCGCACTTCACGGAGGCGATCCGCGGCAAGATGGCTGCCATGACTCAGCAAAATTGAAAAAAACAGCACACACACACACAGCGCCACTCAGGCCCCAAAACACACAAAAAAAGGCCCCAAGCATATCTGCAGACCAGCATTAGCCCCTCCAAGAACAGTGTGACCCCCAGGCACCCCACACAGCACAGCGCCAGCAATGGTGACAGAGAGTGACAATGAAATACAGGGGGAGACAGGGAAAATCCCCCACAGAGAAACACACAGCTTTTTGTACTCACCTGCAGGCAGGAGAGACTACTTACCCGTCCCCTGAGGGACCCACTGGTGTGTTTCTGACAGGACTATCACAGTGCAGTACTGAGTAGCTGTCGGCCCGGTCCACCGCGAAAGATAGTCAGTCAGTCAGGAACTGTTTAGTCTTGAGAGGACCGTGGGAGCATGAAAGCAAACCCGGCCACCCCTGGAGTCATGGGGCCTGTCGTGAACTGAGTCTCACGCACACAAGGCGAGGATCAGCACGCTCAATGGTCGGACAGGGAAGACTACGAGGATATCTTGTACCCAACCTGTTGCCCAGCCGACAGTTGATAGAAAATTCTCAAAAATAAAATAAAAAAGAATTCCAGAAAAGGAATAAAAATAGGTCAGGAGACTGGCTCCTGAGAGAGCCACGTCTTCTTCTGCTAGGCAGAAAAAAACTGAAGTCTGCTGACTCTACTGGGAGGGTCATGTCCGGAGGGACCGCCCCCTGGGTGGGGCTGTTCAGCTCTGGCTTTTAGAATGTATTATAACATCTCACATTCTGCCTAGGTCTTCTCCTGCAAGCAGGGACATAACCCACGTGTAAAGAGACACCGTGTCAGTCCATGGATGGTAAGAGAAACATTTTTTTTTATAAAAATAATTCTATCCCCTATTTTGTAGACGTTATAACTTTTGCCGCAAACCAATCAATATACGCTTATTAAGATTTTATTTACCAAAAATATGAAGAAGAATACGTATCGGCCTAAACAGAGGAAAAAAAGTGTTATATATTTTTGGGGGATATTTATTATAGCAAAAACTAAAAAATCGTTTTAATTGTCGCTCTATTTTTGTTTATAGTGCAAAAAATAAAAACCGCAGAGGTGATCAAATACCACTAAAAGAAATCTCTATTTGTGGGGGAAAAAAAGGACGCCAATTTTGTTTGGGAGCCACGTCGCACAACCGCGCAAATGCCAGTTAAAGCGATGCAGTGCCGAATCGCAAAAAGTGGCCTGGTCTTTGGCCAGCAAAACGGTCTGGGGCTTAAATGGTTAAAGGTAGACCGAACCATTTCAGTCAGAGTCAGGATGAAAGCCTCTGCGCTGAGAGGCAGACATCCACTAGATCTCCCTTTGTCCAGATTGCTCGGAAGCACACTCATCTGCCGGGCACTCCACTGAATCATGACCTTTTAAGCTCTTCCCCATTCTCAACCCATTCCTGCTCCAACTAGGAGACTCCAGGGAGGGGGATCTGTCACGCTTCTTGCCACCCTGCGGGATGAAGGCAATCATGCCAGCAATCCTGTGCTCAAACACGGCTAGGGCTGAGGACAGTTCAACCTTAATGATAAAGGGTGTAACAGCAGCGTTGACTGTGGACACAATACCAGATAGGCGCAGCGGCTCAGATTGCCCGGAAGCCTCTAGTCCTACAGGGGAAACACCACCAGGGATACGACTAGGTTCATCAGGAACTGATGACAGACGTGCCCTTCCCTGTAGTGTTAGTCCCACACCTCTTTTTGGAAGACATTTAATAGCCACAAAGAGTAGTTGGGTGTAGATTTAACACACCTCAGAAGGGAGACCATTTAACAGGGCTCACCAAGCCCCTATGCAAAAATCTGTCTAAGCACCATAGCCTGCCAAGCAACACTTGGTGACTCACAAGACCCAGGTAAGGAGAAATTAACCGCTGTGTGTCTGTTCAGAGCCTGCTGTGGCCTACAGCTGCCTTCTGGCACCGCATGCTTGGCTTGGCTTACACAGCTTAAATAAGCTGGGTGTGCACGTGCATTGTCCCGGCGGACGGGCGTGACTGTATTCGTGTACGACGCAAATTTTCCTGCGCCCAGATAAACGCTACTGCGCACGTACAGAGAAGCCGTGTGTGCCATGGCCACCAAACAAACTACCAAGTCCAGCGATGCTTTTGCAAATGCAAGTGCGTCACGGCCAGCAAAAAGCAACTGCTGATCACAGGGGCAATCTTGCGAACGCACATGAGCCACGAACGATTGTGCACCATCATACAGGTAAAAAACAGCCAGACACAAGCAAAAACAAAAAGGTACACTTTGGAAACACCCACAGCTAGTCCAAAACTCCCTCGTATGGTCATCACACACAGGTGTCCAGCCTTTAGCTAGCTTGACTGATTGTTACAATCACTGGGACACCCCACAATAATAAAATAAAGGGGTTTCACTTACTCGTCCAGGTGCAGGGCCACTTAGAAACTAAGGGCCCAATCTTCACCCTTCACGGCGGGTTCCTGTCACTTGGACCTTCAAGGACTGGGTACCCTTTCATGTTTAGAGTCCACTCCCTTGGACCTGTACAGCACCCTGCAGGAAATGCCTTAGTGCTGTAGTGTCCAGGATTTCCACTCCGCAGGGTCCAGCACCCGGAGGTCGCTTACAGGCAAAACCATGCAGGATCTCGAGTCTTCTTTGCAAGGCTCAGGTACCATTTATCTAAGCATAAAAGCCAGTGTCAAATGGATTCAATCGGTCAATCCCTTAATTCATTTTTGGAACTGTTTGTGGGAATAGAGACCTGGAGCTCAGAGAGCTCAACACACCCTGCCATCCACTTTGCAGACACTGGTAAAAAACTGATGTGCTTCCTGTATGGGAGGGGTTATATAGGGGGATCACTTCCTGTCTAAAGACTTTTGGTCTACCAGTGTCCATTCACCTAATGAAGTATAACCCAGCAGGTAATGAATATTAGCCTGACTCTGTGTCCCATGATGTACTCAAAGAAAAGGATTTTACAGGCAAGTATGACTAAAAAATCCCATTGTTCGCAGCTGCAACCACGACCTTTAAGGTTGCAGTGTCCCATGATGTATAAAAAAGAAAAACATTTTTTCCTCAATGAAGCTATCGGCTTTTGTGTGACATTGTGAACCATTTAGAGTGGCTCCTGATCACACTACTGTGATGTGATCTTGAGGTGATTTTCAGTGCAATTATGTAGGGCGACTTTGGATGTGGTTAGCATATTCTTTGAAGCCAAATCTCACTGAAATTACACCAAAGTAGCACAAGTACCCTTTTCCAAATCACAGCACACAGAGTTGCATTAATGTGAATGGGCATTATTGAAAATAATGTGATTTCCCTTAAAATGCGATTCTATGTGACTCAAATTGCATCAGAAATCGCACCAGTGTGAACCAGCACTCATTGGCAGCTGGGTTTAACAGCTGGTAGCCACACAAAGTTGAGAAAAGAGAACTTTTATTAACATATCCTCAGCACAAGGCTTTGCGCTAAGAAATGGTAATATATATATATATATATAAAGTTGGGAGAAGGTAGGAGAGCACAGGCATAATGAACCATAGTTTAGGGTTACTTACTTAATAAGTTCAACTGTTTCAGCAAACATCGTGTAGGCAGGCTTTGGTGCATTAACATCAGCTTCCATTGCAATCCCGCACTCAATGAAAAACATGGCTGCATCTAGGTAATTGAATGACTTTCCGATCTTGTCCGACTAAAGCACAAGCATAGAAAAGATAAATTAAATAAAAAATGAGGTCCTATGTGTTGACAAAAATGTAAACTCAAGTGAAAGTATCCTATTTTACCTTAGGTAGCCCATGAATGATTTGATTTTCTTTCCTTCACCCATGGGAGTGGGGAGTTATGGGGAACCTTCCCAGCTGGAAAAAGACTGCTAGGGGCTACAGCCACTGGCAGTAATCGCATGTCAAAAATTTGACAGGCTGGTTGTACCCAAGTCGATGGTTAATTAGCCTGCCCAAACATGGATCAAAATTCTGATTTATGTACAGTGAGGGGAAAAAGACATTTAAGCCGCTGCTGATTTTGTACGTTTGCCCACTGAAAGAAATGATCAGTCTATAATTTTATCGGTAGGTTTATTTTAACAGCGACAGACAGAATAACAAAAATATCCAGAAAAACGCATTTCAAAAAAGTTATAAATTGATTTTCATTTAAATGAGTGAAATACGTATTTGACCCCTTCGAAAAACATGACTCCGTACTTGGTGGCAAAACCCTTGTTGGCAATCACAGAGGTCAGACGTTTCTTGTAGTTGGCCACAAGGTTTGCACACATCTCAGGAGGGATTTTGTCCCACTCTTTGCAGATCCTCTCCAAGTCATTAAGGTTTCGAGGCTAAAGCCCTGTACACACGGGCGGGAATCGCGTTGGGAAAAAAACCGTTGGTTTTCCCAACGAGGTTCCCGGCAAGCTTTTCTTGCTCGCCGAGAGTACACACGGCACATTCAAAAGAACCGCCGTTCTTTTGAATGGCAAGAACGCGGTGACGTCATAGATGACGACGAGCATGCGCTCGTCACATTCGATGCCGTTGCCGCCATCTTGCTTCACCCGACACTACCCTTGTAAGCTACCGCGCATGTGTCGAAGTCTCATTGAGCATGCGTGGGTTTACCTGGAGACAGGTAAGCATACACAACCATGGTTTTCTCGTCGAGAAACCATACACCTGGCCGGGTTTCTCTGCAAAAAGCTCACCCAGCAGTTTTCTTGCCGAGAAAACCGGCCGTGTGTAAGAGGCTTGACGCTTGGCAACTCGAACCTTCAGCCCCCTCCACAAATTTTCTATGGGATTAAGGTCTGGAGACTGGCTAGGCCACTCCAGGGCCTTAATGTGCTTCTTCTTGAGCCACTCATTTGTGGCCGTGTGTTTTGGGTCATTGTCATGCTGGAATACCTATCCACGATCCATTTTCAATGCCCTGGCTGAGGGAAGGAGGTTCTCATACAAAATTTGACGGTACATGGCACGTCCATCGTCCCTTTGATGTGGTGAAGTGGTCCTATCCCCTTAGCAGAAAAACACCCCCAAAGCATAATGTTTCCCATCCTCATTTGACATGAGGGTGGTGTTTCTTGGGGTCATAGGCAGCATTCCGCCTCCTCCAAACACGGCAAGCCAAGTTGATGCCAAAGAACTTGATTTTGGTCTCATCTGACCAAGACACTTCACCCAGTTCTCCTCTGAATCATTCAGATGTTCATTAGCAGATTTCAGACGGGCCTGTACATGTGTTTTCTTGAGCAGGGGGACCTTGCGGGCGCTGCAGGATTTCAGTCGGCGTAACGTGTTACCAGTTGTTTTCTTGGTGACTATGGTCCCAGCTGTCTTGAGATCATTGACAAAATTCTCCCATGTAGTTCTGGGCCGATTGCTCCCTGTTCTCATTATCATTGAAACTCCAAGAGGTGAGATCTTGCATGGAGCCCAAGACCGTGGAAGATTGACAGTTATTTAGCGTTTCTTCCATTTGCGAATAATCGCACCAACTGTTGTCACTCTCTCACCAAGCTGCTTGGCGATGGCCTTGTAGCCCATCCCAGCCTTGTGTAGGTCTACAATCTTGTCCCTGACATCCTTGGACAGCTCTTTGGTCTTGGCCATGGTGGAGAGATTGGAATCTGATTGATTGCTTCTGTGGACAGGTGTCTTTTATACAGGTAACAAGCTGAGACTAGGAACACTCCCTTTAAGAGAATGCTCCTAATCTCAGCTCATAACCTGTATAGAAGACTCCTGGGAGACAGAAATCTTGCTGATTGATAGGGGGATCAAATACTTATTTCACTCATTAAAATGCAAATCTATTTATAACTTTTTTGAAATGCAGTTTTCTGGATTTTTTGTTGTTCTTTTTGTATATTGCACTGGTATTTATGCTTGAAATTCATCTCTAGTTGAATTTTAGGTTTTGCACAACTGATGGCACTTATTGCACTTTAATTAGTACATGTTTTATTTTTTGCATATTGCATTTTATGCAATATTTTGCTATTGATTTTCTATATTGTTCATAAACTATTGATTGCACTGAATGCACTTTAGTAATCTTTGCACCTGTTATATGCATTGTGTCATATATTGGGCAAGTATATTTTTAGCGCTGCACTTCTTATTTACATATTGTTAAAATAAAGCTACCATTACAATTATAGAAAGTATTGCGCTAATCAAAATAAATGAATACCAGAAACCATAAATTAATATAGTGCTCAAATATCAAATGTGGCAAAGGAAAAATGATGAATGAATGAATGTCCACATAAATGCAAATTAAATGATCATATGTAGAAGATTCAAAAAGTGCAAAAATTACACAAATGTCTATCCTTAGAGTGATCAAACTTGAGTATTGACACAATCCAAAACTTAATGATAAATTCCAGATTGTCGTGCTGAAAGTGAATTATTAGGGGGGCGTGGCTTGGAGTCCATGAGAGCGGCTGCTTGATCTCACAGCTCCAGCTCCATACATCTATCCTGCAGGCATCCTACCCTCAATCCTCTACCAAAAGGCACCGTTTTGCTCCTAATGATGGCGGACACCAGGTTCAAGCATGATGGTGAACAAATACAGGCCACCCGCGCCGGAACAACTGGCCCGATTTAGAAAGCAAGATGGCGCCGATCCTCCAGCAGTTCACGAGGTTGCGCTGCAGCCAGCTCCATCTGCAGCACAGGATTCTTATCAAGGGGTGAGTGGCTCTGTCCCTGCTGTTTTCCACACCCAGGCTGTACACTATGAATCCTTAGACTCCCTGGCTTACTCAGAGGACTCTGCATCCCCAAGCCCCTCCATTGCTGAGCCTACCCTGGCTGAAATTATGGTAGCCATTAAGGATGTTAAAACTTCCCTCACTATACAAATGGAAAGCATCCATATTAATTTCTCCCTCCTGAAGCAGGATGTTCAAAACCTGAGAGACAGAACTGGGGAGGTGGAGGGTCGTGTCAGCTCCCTGGAGGACATTGTGCATCCCTTATCTGCCACTGTACGCACGGCCACAGATGAGTTGGGGGCCCTCAGATCTAAGTTGGACGATTTGGAGAATCATTCCAGAAGGAACAACCTCCGATTTGTCGTGTTCCCGGAACGATCGGAGGGTTCCCGCCCGGAAAGATTTTTGCACAAATGGCTGCGTGATGTACTCGGGGCGGAAGAATTCTCCAAAACCTTTAAAATTGAGAGGGCACACCGCACCCCCGCCGCAACCTGGGGCCCCCCGAGATCTCTCTTTGCAAAATTCCTTAATTTCCGGGACAAGGTTACTATTCTACGCCTGGCCAGAGAAAAAAAGGTCCCCTCAAGTTCAACAGTAATAACATTTCCATCTATCCCAATTTCTCTGCTGAAGTACAGCGCCAGCGCATATCCTTTGCAGCAGTGAAAGATAGTCTCCGCAATGAAAGCCTTCCCTATGCAATGTTGTTCCCCGCTAAGCTGCGGATCATCTATGAGGGCAAAGCTCACTTTTGCTCCTGTCCTAAAGAAGCGATGTCCTGGCTGGATTCAAGATTTGGGAAACAACCCAGGCAACGCTGCAATTCAATCCACAAGTGACAGATCATGAGTTTCCAGGTGACCCTTCATTTCTCCTACCTGCTTCCTAGGGGCATGGCCCTCTGGGAATCTATTACTGTGCCTTTCCCCCCTTGGTCAGAGACTGGACCTAACTGTGACCTACTCTTGTTGGGGTGGAGGGGGGGGGGGGTTGTGCTTTTTGATTTTTCCATTACATTGGGGTGTTTTTTTCACCCCCCCCCCTCGAATTATTTACTTTCTTCCATTTTCCTACGGAGGTCACTTTTGCACTATTGACAATTCCGATGAGAGCTCCTATCAGCAATGCCCTTTGAGCTGCTTGCAGATTACTACTATTGTGCCTCCTGCACTTATTACTGTTTGTGCCTTTTAATCTCAGTTTTCTTTCAGATTCTGCAACATGGACGTTTCCACTACATTTGTGAGCCCTTATGGAACTGCTACTTCCCCCCCCCCCCCCCATACTAGTAGGTGGCGAGGCCACAGGGCTTCTTACTCCCTCTCAAGACTGTTGCTGAGGGGGGTATGTTTTTGTTTTGGGATCCAATGCTCACTGTGTTTGGGCTAGTAGAACGGGGAGGGGGGTGGGATATGGTTGGGATGTTTAATTTGGCGGTCTTCTCACGGGTTTTAGATACTGAGAATGGCTGGCCTCTTTGGTGTTTGGTTGGTAAGTTCGCTCCTATGAAAAATTGCCTTTCACTGCTATTGCACTCCTATTATAGACAGTATCGTAACGATTATTTGTGGTATGCTGCATTGTATAATTATGCTTGCATTGTTCCTGTGCTAACTACACTTACTCATGGCTGACATGTTAAAGCTCATTTCATGGAATGTTAGAGGGTTGAACTCACCTCACAAGCGGTCCCTGATGTTTTCCTATTTAAAGAAACACAGACCCCATATCATTTGTCTCCAAGAGACCCACCTTACTGGCTCTAAGCTAAAGTCCCTTAAACGTCCTTGGCTGGCTACTCAATATAATGCCACTTATTCCAACTTCTCCCGCGGGGTCTTGATTTTGTTGGCGAAGTCCCTCCCGGCTAAGACTTTGCTTGTGAAGTCAGATCCTGCAGGACGATTCGTTATACTTACCCTCCGCATAGCCTCCACAATTCTTACGCTAGTGAACATCTATATTCCTCCACCTTTTTCCCCAGAAGTTCTCTCCCATCTGTCTCTAATGTTACTGTCCAGATCCTCAGGTCCCCTGCTCTTTGTAGGAGATTTCAAAGCTGTACTCGACCCTAAAGTGGACCAGTTGCGGGGTGGAGGCAGGCCCTACCCCTCCTTTGTTGACTGGACCCAGGTATTTGCCCTTACCGAGCTGTGGCGTTGGAAGCACCCGGATGACTGTTTTCCTGTCATTCGGATTCATTCCATACTATGTCTCGCATAGATATGGCATTCGCCCCGGTGGATGTACTCCCACTGGTTCATTCAACAGCATACCTGCCTAGAGGGATTTCGGACCATGCCCCTTTGCTGGTTAGTCTCCTCCTCCTGCCAAAAACGGGCCCTCGGGTCTGGAGATTGAATTCGCACTGGCTTGAGGATGAGATTGTACAGGCAGAGTGCCAGAAGGGTGTGACTACTGGAGACTGAACCAGGGTACCACTGGATTCACCAATGCCTGGGATGCTTCCAAGGCAGTGTTGAGAGATACCTTTATGTCTATTACTGGTATTCTGGGCAAAAATAATCAGCAACGTACTGAGGAACTAGAACAGGCTTTGATGAAGGCGGAGGCAGAGTACTCTGAAAGGCCCTCTGCGACGTTAGCCCCGTGGCTTCATAGTCGCAGGGAATACGAACTTCGCTTGCTAGATCTCACTAAAAAACGTCTGCTCTATGTCACACAGAAGACCTTTGAGCATGGCAACAAAGCGGGTCGCCTACTCGCATATCTTACCAGATCCGACTGTGCCCCTATCTCTATCCCCAGGATATTAGACTCAGGGAATACGATTAGTGCTGTCCCTCAGGATATAGCAGAGGCCTTTCTCTCTTTTTATCAGGACCTCTATACTTCCAGAGCTGATTACTCGGAGACACAACCTGATGACTACTTAGGCCAAGTATCACTCCCCTGATTGACAGACCAGGTCCGGGGAGAGTTGGATGAGCCGCTGTCTGTGGGAAAACTTTCACTTGCGATTTCACAGATGCCTGCTCATAAGACACGAGGTTTGGACGGGTTTCCAGTAGAATGGTATAAGCAAATTCAACACCTCCTTGGCCCTATTTTGCTCAAAACGTACAATGCAGCCTTGAAGGGAGGGATACTTCCCCCCTCAATGAGGGAGGCGCTTATTGTTTTACTTCTTAAACCTCGAAAAGATCCGCTGAAATGCGACTCTTATCGGCCGATATCTCTTATTAATGTCGATACCAAAATTTTGGCTAAAGCTCTGGCAAACCGTCTAAACAGGGTGATTGCTAAGTTAGTGGGGAGTGATCAGGGTGGTTTCATACCGGGTCGATCGATCGGGATGAACATTCGCAGACTGTTCCACAACTTGAGGTTTCCGCATGACTGTCCACTAACCCAGGTTGTAGTGTCCCTAGACACCTGCAAGGCCTTTGACCGTGTGGAATGGCCATACCTGTTTCGGGTCTTGCAGTTGTATGGCTTTGGCCCCCGGCTGATAGCCTGGATCCGACTCGCCCGTATTCGCATTACTCACAGATTACCGACGCCTTCCAGATTACCAGAGGCACCAGACAGGGCTGCCCTTTATCACCCCTTCTGTTTGCCCTGGCCATGGAGCCCCTTGCTATTCGGATCCGTAATTCCCCGCTCCTTCGCGGATTGCCCGTAAACGGGATAGAGGAACGGATTTCTCTCTATGCGGATGATACATTGGTTTACTTAGCAAACTCTCAGGACTCACTCGCTAACTTGTTGACCACAGTGACTACCTTTGGAGACTTCTCCGGATTCCAAGTGAATTGGGAGAAATCTACCCTCTTCCCCATAGATCAAACTCTTATTCCACAGACTCAGACTCTAGATTGCAAATAGCCACCTCTTTTAGATACCTAGATGTTATGGTTCAATTTCCGTTATCCCTATATATTGCCAATAACTTAGGCCCTCCACTGCTTCAACTACAGACTCAAACTAAACAATGGAGGGACTTACCACTGGACCCGATGGGACGAGCCAACGTCCTGAAGATGATATATCTGCCCAAACTATTGTATGTCCTGGATAACTCCCCTTGCAAAATTCCCAAAACAATTTTCAAGAGTATTGACTCGATCTGTATAGCGTTCCTTTGGAATGGTAGGCCCCCTAGAGTGGCACTGGAGACACTTCGCCTTCCATCTCACTTAGCAGGATTAGCTTTCCCTGATTTTTACCTTTACTATCAAGCATCTCAACTGGTTCATGACTGGCTACACCCCGATTCGAACAATGCCTGCACCACCACTGAAGGTGCCATGGTCTCATCCTTCAAAACACTGCATAACATTGGCTATCGTGGGTGCACGCCTCTGGGACCTGGACTGACTATTTTACGTACCTCTCTATCCTTATTTAAAATTGTGACACTTAAACATGCTCATGGTCAGTCTCCCCAAGCATTCCACTTTGGCTTAACCCTACACTTCCAGATTTAACTCCTTGCCTGACCCAAAAAGGTGGACTTCCCGAGGTGTCAAATATTTGTGTCACATATACACCCCTCAGGGCTTTAAATCTTTCACCCAGATGAGAAATGACTGACTTAACACATACCTACTTGTTTTTTTACTACCAGCTTAGACATGATGTGCGAGCACAGTTTGGTTCCCAAGACAACCCGCTTGTGAATTCTGACTTAGAAAAACTCTTGCGATCCCCAGACCGCACAAAACGTATCTCTACTTATTACTTAGCTCTGGCGGCGGACTCCAACCCTAGATTTAAAGGCATCACAACGCAAATGGGACTCCTTAGATATCTCTATAACGGAGGATGACTGGTCCGAATTCTGTGACACTTTCAAGGCTTCTGTTATATCCTCCAGGGACAGGATAATCCAAATAAAAATCTTCCACCAATCGTACCTAACCCCGGCTAAGATGCACAAAATGGGCATATTATCCTCGGCTGAGTGCTTTCGGGGATGTGGACATACAGCTGACTTCATTCATTGTTTTTGGAGTTGCCCCATAGTGCAGGATTTTTGGGAGGAGCGTAGACTCCTTTCTCTCTCCAGCACTGGGGCTTCCCAACATACTCAACCCCAAGAATTGTCTACTAGGGGTCTTTGGTGATCTCACTGTTCCCTCCTAGGTCAAACGATTACTTTGTATCCTATACTTTTATGCTTAAAAAAAAATCAATTTTACTGACCTGGAGGGGAGCAGCAACTCCAACACGGGGACTGTGGTTGAAACTGATTAACAACGCCATTCCACTTTACAAACTCACCTTTGAGATCCGCAAGAGGAAGAAAACATTTCATAAAATCTGGGGCAGGTGGCTGGCTAGCCCCCTGACCCTTTCCCCTATACTGCCATGAGGGGAGTAAACCACTAGCAGCATACCTTATACCACAACTACACTCCTATGCAATTTCGCCGTCTATGATTGTCTTGCAGGTATATTATGAATGATGTACTTTGTCTTTCTATTATACTGTTTAAACGGATTGTTTAGACTGATGTAGGAGCAAGTTGTATAATTTATGTGTGACGGACCTTGTTGGGTTCTTTCATACTGTCTTTGTATCAAGATTTTAATGTAGCAAGAACACTTGCATTTAGGTTGATAAACAAGCGCCTTGTGCAAAAGATGTGGCAACAATAGAGACTGACGCGTTTCGTCCCTAGGACATCATCTTGATACTTAATACAGCGTTACGCTATGTGGTCACTTTTTTCCTGGGATTTCCTGGACCATCATGTTCTGCGAGATCACCTGTTAATTGGCTATCTTTTTCTGTGGCATATTCCATCCTGCTGGCGTTTGGTCACTCTCGATACAGCAATTGGAGAAACACACAGGATTGTCCTGGTTCCACCACAAAGCCCGTTTGACCAATTTGAGCGTATACTTTCCTGGGTTCAAACATTCTGGTAAGCCCATTACCTATCGGTGGTGTTTTTTTTCACTTCAAGTCACTTCAATAATTGTTCACTTTCAGCACTTCAATCTTGAATTTATCATTAAGTTTTGGATTGTGTCAATACTCAAGTTTGATCACTCTAAGGATAGACAATTGTGTAATTTTTGCACTTTTCGAATCTTCTACATATGGATATTTAATTTGCATTTATGTGGACAGTCATTCATTCATTATTTTTCCTTTGTCACATTTGAGATTTGAGCACTATATTAATTTATGGTTTCTGGTATTCATTTATTTTGATTAGCACTACACTTTCTGTTCCCATTTTTTCTGCTATTTGTCTTATTGTTGTGTTAGCGGCTTATCTATAAGGGCAGCGTGGAATTATTCTGTACACCATTACAATTATAGACTGATCATTTTTTTGCCAGTGGGAAAACCTGCAAAATCAGCAGGGGATCAAATACGTTTTTCCCCCCTCACTGTATGGCTGGCTTTAGATTAAGAAAAATGTACAACTAGGAGCAAAACTTCTTTTTTTTTGCTTCACAAGAAAACTTTATTGGAATCCATAACTATAAAAAATGTATGCTGAGCTGAAGTCTTGAAACAAGAGGGAGAGGGTGGGAAGAAGCCCAGAAGGCAAGGGAAGAGTGGTTCACAAATCAAGATCAAGAGTACGTAACCTCATTGGTGAACAGGTCAATCTATCTGGCAGCCTCAGTTGGAACCAATAGCTTGACCATAGAAAAAAAAGAGAATAAGATAAGGAAGGAAAAAAAGAAAAAGGACCGGTTTACGATTTTTGCAGTGAAATTTGTATTTTTATATTTTTCTATGTTTTTCTCAAACCTTTCTTCATTTTTTTTAATAGGACAGGGAGGTTATCGCCTTAAAAAAAAAAAAAAAAAAAAAAAATTGCGTGCTGCACCCTGGTGATTTTTGATCTCTTCCATGCTGTTCAGGTAGATCTCTAGAGTCTGCCAGGGCTACTACTGACATCACTTGCAAGTGGTGCCAGTCTCAGGATTTTTTTTTTATGTCTACACAAAGACATTTGAAGGTAAATAACTTGCATTAAATGTAATCTTATAGAAAGATTTTTGCTGAAATGAATGGTCTGGCGATTATACTGTATACCCACATGTAAACCACAAACACCAATAACTTTTTTTTTTAAAGAAACATATCATATATTTGCAAATTGAGCATGTTTATTTTGAATTATTGTGCAGCTGGCACCCAGGATTTGTGCAGTCTAAATTCTATCCATTGAAAATGACAGCCTGTGATGATCCAGAGCAAGTTTACAGCACAAGTATTTAAGACATCATTTACAATACCGACTCAAGCACAGCAGTAGGAAAGGGATGATGTGACAACCATGCCCTGCTCAGCTTAGTACAAAGTATAAAGAGAGGGTAAGGGTGCAAAGGAATTTTTTGTTGGTCCTTGTAACACTGTATGATTCAGAGGAAATGCAATTTGTTCCATGACAACCTTCTAGCAGCATGGCTTGATTTAGTAAAATACTTTCATTAAAAGGTATTATACTTATTTAGTAACTTGCCTTAACTGGTTACTAAGAAGATAATAATCAATTTGACAACACTGCACTATTCTAGTAGCATAGCATGGCCCTCATCCCATATCTGCCACTGCTGCATGGCATCAAATCTGGTAGGTTGAAATGACCTACCAATGAAACATTACAGTGTTCTAATAGCACACCATCACTCTGGTAACAATGTGCGATTCCACTAGCATAGCTTTCAGCGGGACACTTCTTTATTCATGGAATAATGCTGATAGAACAGGATTTTGGCATTGACCCAACTTTATCTTTTTGCGCAGGGCCCCTATATTTTATTTTATATACACTCAGTCTACTCCTTTGAGCCAAGTACAGTACCGAAAATGCCCATACACTGACATGCGCTAAAGCTTGTGAAGTGGTTACAAAACATCACTGGCATATTAATGTATAGCTAGGAGTTCCTGCTGGGGAGTGGTTATTCATTCTCACAGGAATGTAAACAGAAAAAAACAGCAGTCTGCCAGGAAACAGATGGCAAACCCTATGAGAAGCTGAGAAGAAAAACAGAAATATAAGAGCTGATGGCTTGCTCAGTGCACTGTAAAAAGAAATCTTCAATTCACATTTTAACATTGATGCCTTTAAGGTACTGCTAAACACAAGATAGGCATATTTTAGTTACTCAATTTTTTCACTATTCTGCATTCCAAACAATTCTTTTGTATATGTAGCCACCATTTCAATCCTGCACCTAAACATTTACTAGCAAAGCTCCCAAATGCATATCTTTGCTTACTTTAACCTTGAAGTTAAAAGAAAGACATACAGTGCATCCAGAAAGTATTCTCAGCGCTTCACTTTTTCCACATTTTATGTTACAGCCTTATTCCAAAATGGATTATTTTCTTTAAAATTCTACAAACAATACCCCATAATGACGACATGAAAAAAGTTTGTTTGAAATCTTTGCAAATTTATAAAAAAAAAAAAAAAATGAAAAAAAATCCCATGTACATAAGTATTCACAGCCTTTGCTCAATACTTGAAGTGCCTTTGGCACCAATTACAGCCTCGAGTCTTTTTGAGTATGATGCTACAAGCTTGGCACACCTATTTTTGGGCAGTTTCTCCCATTCTTCTTTGCAGGACCTCTCAAGCTCCATCAGGTTGGATGGAGATCGTCTGTGCACAGCCATTTTCAGATCTCTCCAACCGGGTCCAGTCTGGCCCACTCAAGGACATTCACAGAGTTGTCCCGTAGCCACTCCTTTGTTATCTTGGTTGTGTGCTTAGGGTCGTTGTTCTGTTGGAAGATGAACCTTTGCCCCAGTCTGAGATCCAGAGTGCTCGCAGGTTCTCATAATGGATGTCTCTATACATTGCTACATTCGTCTTTCCCTTGATCCTGACTAGTCTTGCAGTTCCAGCCTCACAACAGGATGCTGCCACCACCATGCCTCACTGTAGGGATGGTATTGGCTAGGTGATGAGCGGTGCTTGGTTTCCTCCAGACATGACACTTGCCATTCAGGTCAGAGTTCAAACTTTATTTCATCAGACCAGAGAATTTTGTTTCTCATGGCCCGAGAGTCCTTCAGGTGCTTTTTTGGCAAACTCCAGGTGGGCTGTCATGTGCCTTTTACTGAGGGGTGGCTTCCGTCTGGCCATTCCACCATACAGGCCTGTTTGGTGGAGTGCTGCAGAGATGGTTGTTCTACTGGAAGGCTCTCCTCTCTCCACAGAGAAAAGCTGGAGCTCCGTCAGAGTGATTCTTTGTCACCTCCCTGACTAAGGCCCTTCTCCCCCGATCGCTCAGTTTGGCCGGGCGGCCCGCACTAGGAAGAGCCCTGGTGGTTTCAAACTTCTTCCATTAACGGATGATGGAGGCCACTGTGCTCATTGGGACCTTCAATGCTGCAGAAAAATTTCTGTAACCTTCCCCAGATCCGTGCCTCAATACAATCCTGTCTCGGAGGTCTACAGACAATTTCTTGGACTTCATGGCTTGGCTTGTGCTCTGACAGGCACTATTAACTGTGGGACCTTATATAGACAGGTGTGTGCCTTTCCAAATCATGTCCAATTAACTGAATTCACAACAGGCAGACTCCAGTCAAGTTGTAGAAACATCTCAAAAGATGATCAATGGAAACAGGAGGCACCTGAGCTAAATTTTGAGTGTCATGGCAAAGGCTGCGAATACTTACGTACATAATATTTTTTCCTTTTTTATTAAATTTGCAAAGATTTCAAACAAACTTCTTTCAAGTTGTCATTATGGGGTATTGTTTGTAGAAATTTGCGGAAAATTAATCAATTTTGGAATAAGGCTGTAACATAACAAAATGTGGAAAAAGTGAAGCACTGTGAATTCTTTCCGGATGCACTGTACACCCATAATAAAACATACCATGACATCAGCTTTATGTTTTAGCTTCTTGGCCTCCTTCATGTAATGTTCTGGTGAATATAACCTAAAGCGAAAAACAGATATTTAATGGACACCTCTTACCCGCTCCAGGATTCAGACAAGAAATACGGGTAGGCATATAGTGCATCCGGAAAGTATTCACAACGCTTCACTTTTTCCACATTTTGTTAAGTTACAGCCTTATTCAAAAAGTGATTAACTTCATTATTTTCCTCAAAATACTACAAACAATACCCCATAATGACAACATGAAAGAAGTTTGTTTGAAATCTTTGCAAGTTTATTACATTTATTAAATCTTTGCAAATTTGCAAAGATTTCAAACAAACTTCTTTCACGTTGTCATTATAGGGTATTGTTTGTAGAATTTTGAGGTACATTTTGAATTTTAATCCATTTTGGAATAAGGCTGTAACATAAAATGTGGAAAAAGTGAAGCACTGTGAATACTTTCTTGATGCACTGTATATAAGCCAAGCATATTGAGAAACAGGAATACAATAGACGTACTTTTCTTCAAACTTCAGCTGAGGTCTGGTTGGCTTGGCAGTACCATTTGGCAAAGAAGGCACTGGGAAAGGATTTGTGTTATCTGTAGAACCCTGGAAATTTTTATAAAAAAAATAAAAATTAGTCCATAACGGATATGTAAAATATACTAAAATTAATAGATATACAGTAATTTGCTCATAACTGTAGAAAAATACCAATTTAAAAATGTAAATATAGTTAATAAAAATACCAACGTGGAACTTAAGCGCTTAAAACATTTACACTACCATAATTATTTTATGCTAAAAACTTAACATGCCAACATAGTCTCATCCCTTCTTTACAATGATAGATACTCTGGAAGGATAACCATGCTTGTCTATCAAAAATCATCTTTTTTTTTTATTTAGATCCAGAATAGATACCTATTGGTGCCTTATTCATTTCTAGTATTACCATGTAGAAATATACACAATTGCACATTAAAACATGCAAAACATACAAGCCAGTAAATACAATAGGACAATCATCTACAGCAGCCTTTACCATGAAATTTGCATAATTTTGCAAAAGTAAGCTTGGTGCTGCACTATGGCACTTTCTGCCACACTGAGATATACATGTGCTGGGTTGATAAAGGCAACACATTTTTCCTCACTGCTGATACAGAGGAGGTAATTTCCTAAGACTAGGTTTACACATGTCTGATGCGAATTTCCCCTCAGTTTGACTGCAAATTTCAAAAGCAGCTGAAGATTGATTTAGATGCGGATCAGATGTGGATTTTTGGAGCCGGCGCTCCCCAGCATCTTTGACATTAGCTGGTTGTTAGAGAGCGGGTCGGGAAGTCATCCTTAACAACGGATGACTCATCGGCTGTAAGAGAAGTTCCCAAATGTAAAAAAGAAAAAAAAAAAAACCCCACACCAAGATTAGCTGGGCCTTCTTTTTTTTCGGGTCGGCGGTGGATCTACACCAGGGGACATTGTTTTTGCTTTTTTAATAAAGTAATTGCCAAAAACTGTCTGTTTTTATTTATTTTTGACACTTTTTTGGGGTGAATGAGTGCAGGCATCATCCCGGTATAACCACTTAACGACCGCCCACTGTAAATATACGTCGGCAGAATGGCACGGACAGGCACAATCACGTACCTGTACGTGCCTGCCTTCGTATGGGTGGGGGGTCCGATCGGACCCCCCTCCGGTACAGTGAGCGGCCAGGATCGCTTTGGGAGCGATCCGTGATGAGGGGGCAGCCATTTGATTCTGGCCACCCCCTCGCGATCACTCCCGGCAAATCAAATGCTTCCTCTGCCTGTGTAATGTTTACACAGGCAGGAGGAAGTGATGTCATCCCTCATGAGGCGCTCACATATACCGAGCGCCGCATGAGAGAAGACACACAGGTTAGTGCACAAACACTACACTAACACCAGCACACATAGGTACATAAATAGCCCCCCCCCAGGTCACCCCCCCCCCCAGCCCCCAGTCCCAGTGTCACTGATTGCAGTGATCACTAAATAAATGGTCACTGCAATCAGTGACATTTGTGACTGTAAAAGTGTCAGGGCAGTTCGTTTTAGGTCCAGTGTAGCCCCCTAACCCCCCCCATATAAAGGTTTAACCCCTTGATCGCCCCCCCAGGTAACCCTTTCACCCCCTAGCACCGCCGTCACTAAGCAATCGTTTTTATGATCGCTGTTTTAGTGTCGGTGATGCCGATAGGTAGCCAGTTATTTTTTTTAGGTTCGCCGCAGGTTTTTATAGCGTCGGGTACCCCCATATATTACCTAATAAAGGTTTAACCCCTTGATCGCCCCCGCAGGTAACCCTTTCACCCCCTTTTGCCAGTGTCACTAAGCGATCGTTTTCCTGATCGCTGTCTTAGTGTCGGTGATGCCGATAGGTAGCCATTTTTTTTAGGTTTGCTGCAGGTTTTTATAGCGTCGGGTGCCCCCATATATTACCTAATAAAGGTTTAACCCCCTGATTGCCCCTAGTTAACCCTTTCACCAGTGATCACCAAATAAGTGTTACGGGTGACGCTGGTTAGTTAGTTTGCTTTTTATAGTATCAGGGCACCCGCCGTATGTAACCCAATAAAGGTTTAACCCCCTGATCGCCCGGCGGGTGATATCAATTAGGTTTTAGCGTCAGAGAGGGTCTGCGTCACACCCCAGGCAGCGTCAGGTTAGTGCCAGTAGCGCCAACACCCACGCGTGAAGCATACACCTCCCTTAGTGGTATAGTATCTGAACAGATCAAGATCTGATCTGATCAGATCTATACTAGCGTCCCCAGCAATTTAGGGTTCCCAAAAACGCAGTGTTAGCGGGATCAGCCCAGATACCTGCTAGCACCTGCGTTTTTCCCCTCCGTCCAGCCCAGGCCACCCAAGTGCAGTATCGATCGATCACTGTCACTTACAAAACACAACACACATAACTGCAGCGTTCGCAGAGACAGGCCTGATCCCTGCGACTCCAGTGCTCCAGGAGGTGATTTTACCACCAGAGTCTGTAAATCTAACGTGGTAACCTGTAAAGGCTTTTAAAAATGTATGTAGTTTGTCGCCAATGCGCGTTTGTGCGAAATTTTAAAGCATGTCGTGTTTGGTATCCATGTACTCGGCCTAAAATCATCTTTATTTCATCAAACATTTGGGCAATATAGTGTATTTTAGTGCATTCAAATAAAAAAAAAAAGTGTATTTTTTCCCCAAGAAAGCGTTTGAAAAATCGCTGCGCAAATACTGTATGGAAAAAAAAAATGCAACACCCACCATTTTAATCTGTAGGGCCTTTGCTTTAAAAAAATATATAATGTTTGGGGGTTCAACATAATTTTCTTGCAAAAAAAAATATATATGTTTTCATGTAAACAAAAAGTGTCAGAAAGGGCTTGTTCTTCAAGTGGTTAGAAGAGTGGATGTAAGCTTCCTAATGTTGTGTATAAAATGCCAGGACAGTTCAAAACCCCCCCCAAATGACCCCATTTTGGAAAGTAGACACCTCAAGCTATATACTGAGAGGCATGTCGAGTCCATTGAATATTTTATATGTTGACACAAGTTGCGGAAAAAAATAGGATTTTTTACTCACTGTAAAATACTTTTCTCTGAGTCCATGGACCGACACAGCTTCTCTATTGACAAAGTGGGTATTATCCGTTAATTAGGAGTGACTAGGCAGAAAAACTTGTAAAAAGTGTTGCATCACATTTTCTACAGTACCGCCCAGGGGGCGGACCCTCTGGGTATAACCTCTCAGTCTGCATCTCGCAGATCAGTTCGTCAAAAAGCAGTACAAACTTAAAAGGAGGGGTGGGTGCTGTGTCGGTCCATGGACTCAGAGAAAAGGATTTTACGGTGAGTAAAAAATCCTATTTACTCTTTAGTCCATGGACCGACACAGCTTCTCTATTGACAAAGTGGGACGTCCCAAAGCAGTGTCAGAGAAAAAAACGAGGGGTGGTAACAGCATAAAAACAAACTTCACCCCAAAACACAAAACAGCACTCCAACGGAGGAGTTGCAACGCTAAACAGCCGCTTGCAAAACCTTGTGGCCGAAAGAGGCATCCGAAGATGCACCTACATCAACTTTGTAGAATTTTGTGAAAGTGTGAGCGGACGACCAAGTCGCCGCTTTACATAGTTGGGAAACAGACGCTTAAAGTCGGAAAGCCCAAGAGGCACCTATTGCCCTGGTCGAATGCGCCGTGACAGGAAAGGGGGGCGCCTGACCCTTTAAGGCGTAAGCCTGGATTACTATCTGTCGGATCCACCTAGAGATGGTGGCCGACGAGACTGCTTGGCCCTTCTTGGGACCAGCCACCGAAACAAACAGTGAGTCTGACTTCCGGAACAGGGAAGTAGCAGATAGGTATACTCTCAAAGCTCGGACAACGTCGAAGGAATGCAACGCCGACTCCTTAGGATTCGACGGCTGAGGACACAAGGATGGAAGTACAATGTCTTCGTTGAGATGAAAAGCCGAAACGACCTTTGGAAGAAAGGAAGGCTGCGGCCGCAGCACCACCTTATCCTTGTGGAAAATCAAATAGAGAGCCTTGCAGGACAAGGCTGCCAGCTCAGAGACTCGTCTAACTGACGTAACCGCCACCAAAAAGACCACTTTCTGAGAAAGTGTCAACAGGGGAATATCTCTAATCTTCTCAAACGGTGCCTTCTGAAGCACCGAGAGGACCAGGTTCAAGTCCCACGGAGGTAACGGGGGATGGACCGGAGGGGCCACATGTCGAACCCCTTGCACAAATGTACTCACGAGAGAGTGGGTCGCTGAAAAAAGACAGCCAGGGCAGATATCTGTCCCTTAATCGTACTTAAGGCAAGCCTTTGGTCCACCCCATGCTGTAAAAACAGCAGGATTCTGGAAACCAAATAGGTACGCGGATGCCATTTCATTTCCTCACACATGGAGATGTAGGCCTTCCAAGTGCGGTGATAAACCTTCCTAGAGGACGGTTTTCGAGCACTTCTCATAGTAGAGATTACTGAGTCTGACAGGCCCCAGTCTCTCAGTACCTGGTTCTCAACAGCAATGCCGTTAAAGCCAATGACTGTAAAGCAGGATGGAATATGGGACCTTGCGATAGCAGGTCCTTCCGTAGTGGTAGGCGCCAGGGGACGTCTGCTACCAGACGTACTAGATCGGCGTACCAACGACACTGAGGCCAATCTGGAGCGATTAGGATCATTGGAATTCCCTCTACTCTACGGACCAGAAGAGGAAGAAGCCTTAAGGGAGGGAAGGCATAGATTAGCCGATACTGACCCCACAATGCCACCAACGCGTCCGTTGCGTCTGCCCATGGGTCTCTTGACCGGGCCACAAATCTCAATACCTTCCGATTCAGTCGGGAAGCCAGAAGATCTACGTCTGGTGTGCCCCATCTTTGGCAGAGGAGTTGAAACACCTCCGGGTGTAAGGACCATTCTCCCTGGTCCAGCATCTGGCGGCTCAGGTAGTCCGCCTTCCAGTTTTCCACACCCAGAATGTACACGGCCGATAGTGCCGGTACGCTCTTCTCTGCCCACTTCAGGATGCGAGCAACCTCCGATGCTGCAGCTGAGCTTCTTGTTCCTCCTTGATGATTGACATATGCCACCGCTGTGGCGTTGTCTGACTGGATCCTGACTGGACGCCCTTGCAGCCTCAGACCATTTGAAGAGGCACAGCTTGATCGCCCGGATCTCCAGGACATTGATCGGCAGGAGGGCTTCTTCTGGGGTCCAGCGACCTTGAGCCGACTGGACACCCCAGACTCCCCCTCAACCTGTAAGGCTGGCGTCCGTCGTGATCACTATCCAGTAAACCGGAAGAAATGACTTCCCGCCCATTAGAGCCGGTGCTGTCAGCCACCATACCAGGGATCTCCTGACTAAGTGGCTCACTCGGATTTGATAATCCAGAGATGATGGACATCTGTTCCATCTGGACAGAACTTCCTTCTGTAGCACTCGAGTGTGGTATTGAGCATATGGGACCGCCTCGAAGGAGGCTACCATGAGGCCCAACACTCGCATGCAAAAACGGTTGACGACCAATTCCTGGAAGTCAGCTGCCGTACTGCAGCCCCGAAGGGTCTGCAACTTCTCCACAGGGAGGAATACCTTTGCCTCTGAGGAATCCAGAATCAACCCCAGGTACACTAGGCGTTGAGTGGGCACCATACTGACCTTTGCGTGTTTAGTATCCAACCACAGTCTCGAAGAGTCTGACAGGTAATGGACACGCTTACCTCTAAATTCTGAGCTTGAAGGCGCCTTCAGTAGAAGGTCGTCCAAGTAGCCCATGATAGCGATACCCCGCTGTCTTAGAAGTGCCAGAATCGGAGCGAGCACCTTGGTGAACATCCTGGGTGCTGAGGCAAGGCCAAACGGGAGGGCCACAAACTGGTAGTGGTTCTTCCCGACAGCAAATCACAGAAACCTCTGGTGTCTGGAGTATATGGGGACATGCAGGTATGCGTCCTTGATGTCCAAGGAGGCCAGAAAGTCCCCTGGATGGAGAGCCATGACTACAGATCGAACCGACTCCATCCGAAATCTTTGTACTTTCACAAAGCAATTGAGGGCTCTGAGATCCAAGATTGGACGAACCCCCTCCTTCTTCGGCACAATAAACAGATTTGAGTAAAAACCCTGACCCCGTTCCTGTTCTGGAACTGGAATAACTACCTCGCGTTCCAGTAGACCCTGGACCGCCCCATACAGGGCCTCTCGACGGGTCGGTAGTAGCTGGAGATTGGAGGTGATGAATCTGTCCGGTGGACAAGAGAGAAACTCTGTCTTGTAGCCTGAGGAGATTACTTCGCAAACCCACCTGTCGGAGACTAGAGCTGTCCACCAAATCGCGAATTTGCGAAGACGTCCCCCCACCCGAGAGCTGGGTGGGGGCGGACCTTCATGCGGACGCAGATTTGTCCGCAGGCTTGTTGGGTATGCGGGACCAAGGACGCCTTTGTCCTTGGGCAGGCGCTTTATTGGCCTGGGGTCTTTTCCCTGTCGCCCTAGGGGGACGAAAAAAACGCTTGCGTGCAGTAAAGGAGGGCCCTTGCCCTGGGCGTGGCCCCTTACCCTTGCTAATTTGGGGAAGCAAAGTGCTTTTACCTCCTGTGGCATCCTTGATGATGTCATCCAGAGAAGCCCCAAAAAATCTGTCGCCCTTAAAAGGCAGATCCAACAGGGCTTTCTTGGAAGTCTGGTCCGCAGACCAGCCTTTTAGCCAGATCAGGCGGCGTATTGCTACTGCATAAACCGAAGCTTTAGACAGCAGGGGAATAGTATCCATGTCTGACTCGCAGACAAACCTAAGGCCCTGGACCAACTGGTCGGCCAATGTTATCTCATCAGGAGGAGCATCTCGCTCCTTAACCCCTGGAGTAGCAATTTTGCCCATTCAGTAAGTGTCTGAGACACTAGGGCCCCCGCCAAATGCCGGGCGTACTGCCGAGCCTACCACTGAGTATAGGTAGCAAGCGAGTGCTTCAGCCTTCTTATCCACAGGGTCCTTGAAAACAGGAGCCCCTTCTACAGGAATTGTGGTGGCTCTTTTAAGTCTGGACACCTGAGGGTCCACTATAGGGGGAGAGGTCCATTTATTCAGAAAACTCTCCTCAAAGGGGTACCGTACCGCAAACCTCTTTGGGGCTGTAAAGACCCTCAGTGGGTTCTCCCATTCCTTGTATAAGAGTTTATCAAAAGACACACAAGGGAACACCTTAGCAGTGCGGGCAGGTCTATGAAACCCAAGTGGACCGGAGTCTCTGCTGCTTCTGCAGTATTTTCCAACTTTAGCGTATCCCGCACTGCAGTAATAAGGTCAGATACCAATGCCGTCTCGCGTACTGACCTGGACTTGCAGTGCTCCTTCACTGTCCGGTCACGGTCCGCAGTCTCTGATGTGTCAGAATCTGGGCCCTGAGCCGTAGCTGGACCTGGTTCTGCATCAGATTTATCCCCAGAAGCTTACAGGGGATGGGGCGTTTACAACCCCCTGTACTCCCGTGTGCTGCTTCCACCCTGGCAGCAAACGCCTCTAGGATTGCCGTCATAGCGTTCATAGACACCTCAGGGGCACCAGTTGCTAAATCTGGTGTTTCAGGGGAGAAGACATCTGGCTCAGATGCCATGCTGACCACACGCTGACACCCACAGGGCTCCAGGCAAGATATCAATAGGCCACCCTCCTGCGCTGCAGAGATGCTGGGTTACCCAGAGGACTGACCACCCTGGACCGGTACTGCTATGCTGCCGTGTGCTGCACCTGTGATGCTGTCCCACTGCTGCTGTGTCAGTCTGCTTCTTTTATCAGCACTTCCTGTATGAATTTTCGCGCCAGTGTAATGCACCCAAGAGGCCGGAGGCTCTCGCAAAATGGTTGCCAAAAACATCTGTATGGAAGATAATGTGGGCTCTAAGAAAATGGCCGCCAAGCCGAAGATAGAGGTCAAGCAGGTGTAGCCCACAAAAAGATGGCCGCCGAACGGCAATATATACAAACAGGGTGGACAAACATGGCCGCCGATCAGCTGATAGGGGCCAGTGGGTGTGGCCGAACCACAGGAAGATGGCCGCCGGGCAGTCACAAGAGGCCAAACTTGGCATGGACCACCTCAAAATGGCCGCCGACAGCATGGAGGAGGAAGCACACACACACAGGTACGCAGAAATGACATTTCTTTTAAATGTTAGTTACAGCCAGCCCCGCTCCAGTGGGACCCCTTAGGTGACCCCCAGCACCCAGCAACCTTTAGCTAGAAGCCCAGGGAGGAGGGAAAGGCAGGGAGAGAGGGAAGAAAGGGGCCACAACCACTTACTTGATCTCTCCAGGAATGTCCAGCTAAATCACCCAGCCGAGGCAGGGGAGTTTTACTTACCTATCCTGCATGTATTATGCTGGAAGACATTCCAAACAGATCATCATCCGCGCACGGAAGGTGACTGTTGGCCAGGCATGCTGTGATTGGACCCAAAAGGGACGATCATATGTATGCCCTGGAGCGTGACGCTCACCGGACAGGCTGCTGCGACTCAGCCGTAAGGTCAGCCGAAGCTGAGCGGTCCGATGCAAGCCTTGGAGCGTAAGCTCACCGGCCAGGCTGCTGCGACTCGGCCGTAAGGTCAGCCGAAGCTGAGCGTTCCGATGCAGGCCCTGGAGCGTAGGCTCACCGGCCACCCGTAGAGCGACGGGCATGTCGTGGAAAACCCAGCACGTAGCTAGGGTCGGCACACGCTCGATGGCCGAAACTGGGGAGACTACAAGGATCGAGGATCCAGCCTGTCACCCAGTCGGCAGTTGATCGAAGATCGCAGGAAACAACAAATGAAAAAAATGTTTTATATATATATATATATATATATATATATATATATATATATATATATATATATATATATATATATATATATAAATTTTATTTTTTCCCCCGGACCAATGGGCCCGAAGGGAGCCATGTCCTACTCCTTGCTAGACAGAAAAAAACTGATCTGCGAGATGCAGACAGAGGTTATACCCAGAGGGTCTGCCCCCTGGGCGGTACTGTAGAAGGTGTGATGCAACACTTTTTACAAGTTTTTCTGCCTAGTCACTCCTAATTAACGGATAATACCCACTTTGTCAATAGAGAAGTGGTGTCGGTCCATGGACGAAAGAGAAAGACAATAAATTTTTAATTTTTATTTTTTTTGCACAAAGTTGTCACTAAATGATCTATTGCTCAAACATGCCATGGGCATATGTGGAATTACACCCCAAAATACATTCTGTTGCTTCTCCTGAGTACGGGGATACCACATGTGAGACTTTTTGGGAGCCTAGCCGCGTACGGGACCCCAAAAACCAAGCACCGCCTTCAGGCTTTCTAAGGGTGTAAATTTTTGATTTTACTCCTCACTGCCTATCACAGTTTCGGAGGCCATGGAATGCCCAGATGGCACAAACCCCCCCCCCGCCAAAATGACCCCATTTTGGAAAGTAGACACCCCAAGCTATTTGCTGAGAGGTATGGTGAGTATTTTGCAGATCTCGCTTTTTGTCACAAAGTTTTGAAAATTGAAAAAATAAAAAATTATTTTCTTTCTTCATTTTCAAAAACAAATGAGAGCTGTAAAATACTCACCATGCCTCTCAGCAAATAGCTTGGGGTGTCTACTTTCCAAAATGGGGTCATTTGGGGGGGTTTGTGCTATTTTGGCATTTTATGGCCTTCGAAACTGTGATAGGTAGTGAGGAGTGAAATCAAAATTTTGTGCCCTTAGAAATCCTGAAGGCGGTGCTTGGTTTTCGGGGTCCCGTAAGCGGCTAGGCTCCTAAAAAGTCCCACAGATGTGGTATCCCCGTACTCAGGAGAAGCAGCAAAATGTATTTTGGGGTGCAATTTCACATATAACCATGGCATGTGTGAGCAATATATCATTTAGTGACAACTTTTTGTAATTTTTTTTTTTTTGCCATTATTCAATCACTTGGGACAAAAAAAATATATTCAATGGGCTCAACATGCCTCTCAGCAATTTCCTTGGGATGTCTACTTTCCAAAATGGGGTCATTTGGGGGGGTTTTGTACTGCCCTGCCATTTTAGCACCTCAAGAAATGAGATAGGCAGTCATAAATTAAAAGCTGTGTAAATTCCAGAAAATGTACCCTAGTTTGTAGACGCTATAACTTTTGCGCAAACCAATAAATATACGCTTGACATTTTTTTTACTAAAGACATGTGGCTGAATACATTTTGGCCTAAATGTATGACTAAAATTGAGTTTATTCGATTTTTCTTATAACAAAAAGTAGAAAATATCATTTTTTTTCAAAATTTTCAGTCTTTTTCCGTTTATATCGCAAAAAATAAAAATCGCAGAGGCAATCAAATACCATTAAAAGAAAGCTCTATTTGTGGGAAGAAAAGGACGCAAATTTCGTTTGGGTACAACATTGCATGTCCGCACAATTTCCAGTTACAGCGCAGTGCCAAATTCTGAAAACACCTCTGGTCCTTTAGCTACAAAATGGTCCGGGGCTTAAGTGGTTAAAGTACATCAACGTACCGGTCACTGGTCATCAAGTGGTTAAAACAAAAAAGTGCACATTTAGGCTGGGCCCACACTTAAGATCACAGCGGCTCACAGCAGGGGTCCGGTGCGTCTCCATTCACCGTTTGAGGTCCGATTTCAGACAAAATCTTGGGCTGAATTCAGACCCGAAACTGACTAAAAGACGCACAATTCGCACCGGAGCCACTGCGGAGATGTGTGAAGAGAGAGCTGGTCACAATCCCCTGCTATGCGAATTGGATGCGGCGAAAAACCACATCCAATTCGCACTGGTGTGAACCCAGCCTAAAGCTAAATTAAACCCTCCTTACCTTTACTGTGCATTTTAAATCTGCAGTGACTAAAGAGTGTAGGGAAAACAACCACCTAAGAAGTCAAACCCCTCATTCTAAAGCCTAGTACACACTAATCTTTTTCTTGGCTGAGAGCGCAATCAGGAGTCGGTCGTCAGACTTTTTCGATCATGACCCTTTGACAGAAGCCGGCAGAACGGCCGGCTTCTGTTGAAACCGGCTGCTGTACACATGTGCCAAAGGGAAAAAAAATACTCAATTCTTCCATCAACAGTGTTGACGGTCATCAAAAAGGATGAGCCATGGGGTACTCCCCATGCAGTTCAAGTGAGCCACACATCAGAAGGGTGCAACTATATCTGTTTTCAAGTAACAGAGCTTGCATGAACTTTATATTGGGATGGTTGGGCTGTTGTATAGCGTCACTGTAAATGTTACAAAATATAGTAGTCATAAGGAGAAGGAACTTTTCTGTTTTGCTGATGACTGAAAAATAGAAGTTCACTTTTTTTACTAACCAAGTATACAATCCGTGTAGAGAAGCCAGTTAAACACTAACAAATGTAAAAAGAATGGTGCTAATTTAGCATATAAAATAAAAAACTCTGACATATATAAACATTTGCGTTGCAACCCTTACTGGTTAAAACCTAACCTCAGTGCATGCCTTTTTATAGAAGTTCCATAACTGAGCTGGAAAACAAATGAACACATTTGACTAATTTGCATTGTTCAATTTTGACCTAACCACAGATAGTGCTCCATGTTTCTGCACCCAGGAAGAATAATAGTTTTGCTAAGCACAGCAGATCACGCACTCAGTCATCCAAGCTTTACAGAACAATCCACTCAAACTATTTTGAACATTTATACAGAGACCAAAGCAACGCAGCATTTTGTCCTGTCATCCACAGATGTACATTTCTTTCTGCCAACATCAGCGAAAATAGGTTAGATGGTATTTGCTGCTGCAGAGAACCACACTGATGGCTGAGGGAGATAGAGATGACCAACTTCAATCAATCAGTGAACCTACCTTGCTGCTTTTTGGGCGTTCGATACTTGTTTCCTCCACCTTTCTTTGTTTGGGAGTAGTATGTTCTTTGCTACTGCTTTTGTTGCTGCTTGTGGTGGATTGCTGCCTGCAGGGGCTGCTCTCACTAGGATGTCTCTTGTGTGCCATTTTCTCAGGTTTTTTGGGCTGCGTGGGAGATATGAGTTTCTGATGTCGGTGTTCCTTATGAGAGTCCTCAGGAGAGATTTTAGGCACTCTGGGGAAAAAAAAATGCAACATATTGACTTCATGCAACTTTCAAAACCTTTTTGTCTATCTTTTACGGGATAGGCACACAGTTAACCCTTTGATCAGCCCAGATGTTTCGCCCCTTTCCAACCAGTCATTAGTACAGTGACCGTGTAGATTTTTAGCACTGATCACTGTATTACTGTCACTGGTTCCCACAAAGTGTCAAAAATGTCAGAATGCCTGCCACAATATCGCAGTCCCGCTATAAGTCGCTGATCGCGGCCATTACTAGTATAAAAAAAAATTCCATAAATATATCCCATAGCTTGTAGACTCTATAATGTTCATGTAAACCAATCAATATACGCTTACTGTTTTTTTTTTTACCAAAAACATGTAGCATAATACATATAATCCTAAATTTTTGAAGAAATTTTATTTTAATATTTAAAAATTATTAAATGCATTTTAAAATGTATTGGATATGTTTTATAGCAGAAAGTAAAAAATATTGTTTTCCGTCTCAATATTGTTTTTTTTTTTTTGTTTATAGCGCAAAAAAAAAAAACAATCCTGTGGTGATAAAATAACGCCAAAAAAAATTTAAATAAAAAAAAAGGAAAAATTGTATTTGGGTATACCATTGCATGACTGTGTAATTGTCAGTTAAAGTAATGCAGTGCCAGATCGCAAAAAAATGGCCTGATCATGAAGGGGGGTACAATAAAACTGGATGAAAGGAAAAATTTATACTAAAGATACAGCAAATATTTCTCTAGATGGCAGAAAGATATCTGGAGATATACATATATACAGGGCCGCTGATAGGAGGGACCACCAGTCCTCTTGTAGGGGGCCCAAGCACAAAGGGAGGGGGGATTAGTGATAAACGACAATCACAGATCTCTGCATCCAGCAGCTGAAAGATGGTCTCTCCTCCTCTCCCTGCTGCCAGCTTTTATCTGCTTAGAAAGACAGTCGCCCCACACTAATCTCCCTCCCTGAGCACTGGCTCTAATGTTAGCACTGCTAGGTGAGTTTGTTACCTCCAACTGTTTCTCTCCCTGCAGTTCCTCCCTTCTCGTCTTCCCTGTCTGTCTGATCCCGGAGCTCCAACTGCCAGGCCTGTAATTTTTTTATCTCCTCTTCATTTTTATGCACTTTACCGTCAATTTCGCAGCGCTATTCGGCCGCTAGCGGGGCGCTTTTACCCCCTGCTAGCGGCTGAGAAATGGTTAAAACCACCGCAAAGCGCCTCTGCAGATAAAGCTATGAGTAAACACTGAAATTGTGTGAAACGCGTCAGCTGTCCTGAGTTCTGCTGGTTTTTGTAGTGCCTGTTTTGCCTGAATAAATATACGTTGGATTGGAGTGCGGCTGTCCTCACTAAATTTTCTTCATTTGCCTCTGCAGAGGCGCTTTGCCGGCAGTATAGCCGCGGTGCCCATTGATTTCAATGGGCAGGAGTGGTGAAGTAGCGGTATACACACCGCTCCTTCACCGCTCCAAAGATGCTGCTAGCAGGACTTTTTTTAGACGTCCTGCTAGTGCACCGCTCCAGTGTGAAAGCCCTCAAAGCTTTCACATTGGAGACACAGCAGCAGCGCTATTTTTAGCGTTATAGCACCTGCAACGTGCCCCAGTGTGAAAGGGGTCTTAGATTTAGCAGGAATTCTGTGAGCTATGTTGTATTTGTGTCTGCCAATAATGATTTTATTGTATGTTTAGCGAAATATAGCTTTAAATATTTTCTTGGGGGGCCTCGTCAGGTAGTCTATACGGGGCCCCCGCGATTTCTACCAGCAGCCCTGCATACAGACATACACCCCCCCCCAAAACATACACGCACACTCAAATACAGTTTGTTTAGAAACCCCACTATATGTTTGTATGGGTTCCCATTCACAGCTTATCTAAAATTAGAGTTACGCTTACCGGTAACGTCTTTTCCAGTAGTCTTTCAGGACAGCCACAATGAGAGACCTAGGCTCCTCCCCTTCCACAGGAAACACTGCGCCAGCCCCTATAAATTCTTACTTCCCCTGCCGGCCTTCAGTTTTTCTGAGATCACCTCCGGACAGCTGGGGAGACACAAGAACACATTAATAGCATACTATTATTATCTCTATCATGCTGCGTTCCGGTCTTTAGTAAGACCCCCCAATTTTTTGTTTTTGTTTTTTTAGGGTGGGTACTAGGGCTGTCCTGAAAGACTACTGGAAAAGACGTTACCGGTAAGCGTAACTCTAATTTTCCCTATTCGTCTTTCAGGACAGCCACAATGAGAGGATAGACGAGCACTTACCAACTAGGGTGGGACTACAGCTTGCAAAACCTTTCGCCCAAAGGCTTGCTCACCTGCCGACACCAGATCCACTCTGTAATGCTTAACAAAGGTAGCGTAGCTGGACCAAGTTGCTGCCTTGCATATTTGTTCTGGCGTTGCTCCAGCCTTTTCTGCCCGAGAGGCTGCCAGAGCTCTGGTGGAGTGTGCCTTTATTCCTGTAGGGACCTCTTTACCCGCTAAGGAATATGCCTGTCCTATGGCTGTTCTGAGCCATCTGGCAATAGTGCGTCGAGACGCCTTGTAACCCTTTCTGGCCCCAGAAAATAAAATAAACAGAGAGTCTGACTTTCTAAAGACTCTTGTCTGTTCTAGGTAGTGCAGGATGCATCTCCTGACATCCAATGTGTGGAATTTCAACTCCCCTTCACCTGAGGGGTTTGGACAAAAAGAAGGCAAGATTACTTCCTGATTCCTGTGGAATTTTGAAGTCACCTTGGGCAAAAATGCCGGATCGGTCTTTAAAACGTCCTTGTCCTTGATGATGCCCTGGAGGAGGGGCGAAATGCATTGACAAATTTCCGGTCAACACTAAGAACCAGTGACGCTGCTTCCGGTTCTTGTGGAACGCACGCCGTTGTGAACCCGGAACACACTGACGCTCGGTTATCATTGAAGGCTTGTGAGTTTTCCCAATAACAGCGTATTGTTAATCTATTCCTAAGCGGTACTTCACAAGTTGCTTTTTCTTTTTATTCCCCACATGGTCCTCTGATCTCTGCTGCTATTGAGCCAACTGTTGAATTTCACCGAACATTATTGGTCCTAGAAGTTGGATGTTGGGTGACTTTTATTTTAAAGCATTTTTTTTTCCCCTTCCTTCTATATTACAACCACTGTTGCAAATGGGACATTATTTCTTTGATGTTGAAAACCATCTGTAGTACTGTGAATTACTCCTAGAGCTATTTGCCTGGTTGTTCAGTTCATTTAATGTTTTGCACAGTATATTTTCTGGTTTTACTTAGTTGATCACTTTTTAGTGGTAACATTTAGTATTACACCCACTGCATTTCTGGTGACACCAATCATTGGTGCATAATCTTTTCACTAATAGTGTGTACCATCATCCCGAAAGGTTTAGATGGTTGACATTCACACATACGTTTGTATTGAGCACATTTATATTCGCTAGCGCTGCATTTTATAATTTTTTATCTCTCAAGGTGTTAGTGCCTTATGCTGTAGCAGCTGCGCATATAATAATTTCTTTTCACTTGTCATTTATTTTTGTATGTCTCCATAAGCGCGAGTTTTAGTTTTTGTTTATTTGGTCTTTAAAACGACCCGATCCCGAAAAATAATACAAAAAGGGGGTCTAATGGATAGAGCTTCTAACTCACTGACCCTCCTAGCAGTGGTCACTGCAACCAAAAATGCTGTTTTTAAAGTTAGATCCCTTAGTAGACACTCCTCTAGGGGTTCAAAGGGAGCGTCCGTAAGGGTCTGCAAAACTAAAGACAGGTCCCAACTGGGAAATGGTGGATTCTGAGCTGGTCTCAGTCTGGATAGGGCTCTGAAAAACCTGACAACCCAGGGATCAGAGGCCAGAGGTTTCTCTAAGTAAGCACTGAGGCCTCGTACACACGACCGATTTTCTCGGCAAGAACCAGCAAGAAACTTGCTGGCAGAGAGGTCTTGCCGAGTAAATCGGTCGTGTGTACGCTGCTAGCGGGTTTCTCGTCGAGAAAACCGACAAGAAACCTTGACGAGAAAATAGAGAACCTGCTCTCTATTTTCTCGTCGAGATTCTCCTCGGCGTGTTTCTCGACGAGAAAAGTGAGTGTGTGTACACTTACCTGTCCGCCCGGAAGCCTGCGCATGTTCGAAATGAATTTGACGCATGCGCGGTAGCTTCCTAGGCATACGTAGGGTATACCAAGATGGCGGCGACGGCATCGAATGTGACGAGCGCATGCTCGACGTAGTCGATGACGTCACCGCGTACACTCCTTTCAAAGAACCGCGGGTTCTTTGAAACGAGCGTGTGTACACTCGGCCGGGACAAGTTTCTTGTCCAAGAATCTCGTCGAAAAAAACGACATGTTTTTTTCAACGAGAATCTCGGCCGTGTGTACGAGGCCTGAGTGCTGAAATTTGACTTTTAAGGGTAGCTATGGAAAGACCCTTATCTGCCCCACATTGAAGAAATTCTAGTATGGACATGGAATTATGGACCGAACAGGAACCGTCCGCACACCACTTGTTAAAGCGGAGCCAGACTCTTCTATAGATCTGGCGAGTCTCCTTTCCTACTATTAAGGAGGGTGGTAACTAGCTTCTCTGAAAAGCCTTTGGCTTTTAACATGCCCTCCTCAGTAGCCAAGCCGCTAGTCTCCATCTGTGTACCTGGGGACAAAGGACCGGACCCTGTGAGAGGAGATCCTCTCGAGGTGAAAGAAGAAAGGGTGGTTCTACAGCCAACTGTTTGAGAACTGAGAACCATGCTCTCTTGGGCCAATGTGGTGCCACTAGAATCAGGGAAGTGTTTTCTATCTGAAACTTCCTTAGGACAGCGGGCAACAGAACCGGTGGTGGGAATGCATAACACATTCTGAATTCCCAACTTTGGGTTAGTGCGTCCACTCCCAACTCTCCTTCTCCCCTGTTTAGAGAGAAGAACCAGGGGGCTTTCGCGTTTCTCTTTGACGCGAAAAGGTCCACCTCTGGTGGCCCCCACCTTCTGACTAAGAGCAGGAAAACCTCCTGATTGAGGACCCATTCGCTCTCTCTCAGTTGTGTCCGACTGAGGAAGTCTGCTATGACGTTCCTCTCGCCTCTCAGGAAGATTGCTGAGAGTGAGAGTGTGTTGATTTCGGCCCAGCCCAGAATGTCTGCTGCTAGGGCCGACAAGACTCCACTCCTTGTGCCGCCCTGCTTGTTCAAATAGGCTACGGCCGAAGAGTTGTCTGACCTCACCTGAGTGTGGTGACCCCGGAGTTCCTGAAAAAACTTGAGCGCTAGACCCACTGCTTTCAGCTCTTTCCAGTTGGACGACCTGTTTAGATCCTCTAATTCCCAGGTGCCCTGTGCTGGGAGGGATCCCAGGTGTGCCCCCCAGCCTTTGCCACTTGCGTCCGTGGTTATCACCCGAGATACCGGGACAAACCACAGACGCCCCTGTGACAGGTTTGGAACCCTCCTCCACCACCAGAGGGATCTCTTTACCTGAGCAGGTACCTGAACCAGGTTGTCTAGAGCTTCTAGACTGTGGTCCCAAATCTTCAAAACGAAGGCTTGTAGTGGGCAAAAGTGCAGTCCTGCCCATTGGACTGCTGGGAGCGTAGATGTCAACAGACCCAAAGTTGACATCAGATATCTGATTGTCACTTGGAGATTGCTCTGAAGGGACGTCACTGCCCTGTCTAGCTTCAGGATCTTCTCCATCGGGAGGAATACTCTCAAAAGAGTTGAGTCCAAAGTGTACCCTAGGTACATTATCCTCTGTGACGGGACTAGGCTGGACTTTTCTAAATTTAGAAGCCACCCTAGGTCCGTAAGGACCCTCCTCGTTTTTTCCAGGTCTCTGGATAGCTGTTCTGGGGATGCTGCGAATAGAAGCAGATCGTCCAGGTAAGCTATGATGGATACTCCCTGAAGACGCAGAAACGCCAACGGTTCCGCCAGAACCTTGGTGAAAATGCGGGGGGACGAGGATAGCCCGAATGGCAGTACTTTGAACTGTAGGTGCACTACTGTTCCGTCTAGGTTGACTGCTAGACGTAGAAAACGTTGAGTTTTCTGCAATTGGGATGTGCAGGTATGCGTCTCTGAGATCCAGAGACACCATGAAGCAATTGGGGGGGAGGAGGGCCCTGACAGAAAAAATCGACTCCATCCGGAATCGTTTGTATACAATTGATCTGTTCAGGGGCTTTAGGTTCAGAATTAGTCTGAACTCTCCGGAAGGTTTCTTTACCACAAAAATGTGGGAATAGAATCCCCTTCCCTCCTCTGCTTCTGGAACTCTGCATACTACGTTCTGACTTTCCAGACTTTCCAGAGCTCCCAACAAGGCTTGGGACTTCTCCCTGCATTTGGGAAGAGAAGTGACAAGATATCTCTGGGGGGGGCGGGGCCTTGCAAACTCTAAATGGTACCCCCTTCTTATAATCCCCAGAATAAATTGGTTGGGGGAAATCGTCTCCCATAGTGGGAGGAAGATCCCCAGTCTTCCTCCCACTCTGACTAGAGAGTCAGGGGTTTTTCCCGGGCTGTTGAGGAGCGCGAAAAATCGCTCCACCTCTGCCTTTAGGGGTCCAGGTCTTTCTTTGCTTTTCAGGCCTGGGAGCCCCCTTCTGACCCTGCGGACGAAACCCCTTTTTTGATAATACTGGGGCCTTCCGCTTGGGGGGGAAGGACTTTTTTATCTGCCGTCCGCTCCAGAACCGAATCGAGACCGGGGCCGAAGAGTAGGTCTCCCGTTAGGGGTATCCCACACAGCTTAGCCTTGGAGGCGCTGTCGCCTGGCCAAGTCTTCAGCCAGAGGGCTCTTCTGGCAGAATTGGCCAGGGCTGCCGACCTGGCTGACATGCAGACAGATTCCGCAGAGGCGTCCGCTATATAAGCAACTCCTTGCAAGATAGTCGGAAAGGACGCTAGAATTATTTCTTTAGCCGTCCCAGCCTCAATGTGCTCCTGGATTTTAAGGAGCCAATGTTCTAAGTTGCGGGCCACAACTGTAACGGCCATCTCAGGCCTTAAATTACCCATAGTAGAGTCCCAGGTTTTCTTTAATAGGGAGTCTATCCTTTTGTCCATGACGTCCGCCAAAGCTCCCATGTCCTCGAACGCTAGGTCCGTGTTCCTAGAGACCTGGGAGAAGGCGGCGTCTAATTTGGGTTTTTTATTCCAAATGGACATTGGGTCATCCGAAAAAGGAAATCTTTTTAAAGATGTAGAAAAGAAGGGTTTCCTCTCGGGGTCCTGCCATTCCCTTTTGACAGTGTCAATCAGTACATCGTGTACAGGGAAGACTTTTTTCTTCTGTTCACCCAGGCCCTTATACATTTTATCATGAAGGGTCAAGGGTTTTTTATCGGTCTGTATACCGAGGGTGGTATAAATTGCTCCCAAGAGGTCATCTACCTCATCCAGGGACAACTTATACCTGGAGGTTTTCCTGGACTCCCCGTCCTGGGTTTCTCCGTCTGAGTCCTCTTGAGACTCAGAGGTGACACTATCTGGATGTGCCTGTTGTACACCGGAAGGGCCTGCAACCTCCTCTGCCCTGGAAGTAGTGGCAGCGTTAGCCGGTACAGGGCTGTAACCTGGGAAGTGGGAAGAGAGGGGAGTTGAAATCTTTCAAATAAGCTTTTGAAAGACGAAAAGGTGGACGAGAGCTCCTTCACGGAAGCTGCCAGTTCAGACTCCTGCTCTGAATCCCTTTCTTTCACCAGGGTGTCAATACAATTTTTACATAAGACCTTCCCCCATGCCTCCTTTAGCGTGTCCCTACAGGAGGCACACTTCTTTTTAGAGGTATGGGTTGATCTCGATTTCTCTGTAGCCTTCTAGAATACAGGAAGACAACAAAATCATACAAACAATTTAGTACAAAATATACTTTTTTTTTTTTTTTTTTTTTTACAAATAAGTACAACCCCTGGAGAGCGCTGAACCTTCTATATGTAAGGCATCAGTGTCTCCCCCCCTGACCACCCAGGGGGCCTACCCCCCCCATGGACAGGAACCATGCATGGAGGGGTATTCCTAGGTAGAGAGGAACCCACCCCAGGGTACTCTTACCTTAGGAAGGCTGGAGGTGGTGTCAGTGTGTGCCGCTTGAGCCTCTGCTTCTGACATGCTGACTGCAGGTGGCTGCCTCCGCTGAGTCCTACGCTAAGGACACTCCTTGCGTGATTTGGACTCTCTCCAGCTTCTGCCTGGGCCCCTATCAGCGCCGCGACCCGGAACCGGAAGTCACGGGTTAAAGGGAAAGCATCCGCCCTCCGCCGGAAATGACGTTGCCACGTCGTCCGGCCCGCGAGTTCCAAAAAAATGCGGCATGTATCCATATACACGGAGGACGGATTGCCTCCTTGCTGCGGCCCTGTGGACGCGATAGGGGCCCCCCTCAGCCTTCAGCCGCACTCGACCAGGCTGGGGTGGCTCACGGAAGGTGGGTGACTAATCCACAATACCCTGGAAGCCCCTGCTTCCTTTCAGGTAAGAAATGCCTCAGTCCCCTGACTGACTTAGTCTGGCTCCTTGCACAGTGCCTCCCCTCCGGAGGAAACACTAACAACTGAAGGCCGGCAGGGGAAGTAAGAATTTATAGGGGCTGGCGCAGTGTTTCCTGTGGAAGGGGAGGAGCCTAGGTCTCTCATTGTGGCTGTCCTGAAAGGCGAATAGGGAAAAATAATTATTGAAAAATGTTTCTTGCCTTTGTAGTTTCTTTTGGAGAAGGTTTATACATAGAAATTGTAGAAATTGGAAACCATCTATAGGGTACCATGTATAAACCTGCCCCAAAGGGTTGACTACTCCTATTGAAAGCCCACTGCACCACACAACAATTGTGTGAAATACACACAGTTGCGGTGTGCTTCCATTCACTTGAATAGGTTGCATTTGTCTCTTGGTAAGGCCAGCCGAACGTGACCTGTGGTATGGTGGTATGAATTTTGGAGCATCGCTACTGCTGCAATGGGTACAAACTTGACTGTTGGGGATGTTAACTTGCTGATTGGGTGGTTCAGAGGTGAAAAAAAAAATACCTGCTTTTATCACCTCCTGTCTGCCCATGTAAGCGAGGCCTTAGAGGGACAAGGGAAAGTGAATTAAACAATGTGCCACCCAAGACTTGACATCTTTAGGCCATTTTTGCCCAGTGTTCAAATCTAGTTAAGATTTCTAGTTTAACTGATAAGATCTGTCAGCACTGTACCGACAGGGTTATTTATAACTACAGTCCCCTCATTAACATTACATAGAAGGGCAAAGCTGCTAAGCAGCTAAATCAAGAAAAAGGGAAGTAGCAATTATTATTATTACCTCCTGGGATGTGACTTTTCTGGAGCACATGGTGAGATCTTGTACATGCGCACACGCATAGCCTGGTCTATGCTAGAGAGCTGGCAGAGGCCAGCGGCGTGTCTGTGCATGCATGGATGATCTGGCCCATGCTCAGCATGCTGCAGGGTCTGTGCCAGGTTCTGTACACCTGATAAAGACTTATTGGCTTGTCTACACATTCACCAGACCCCATTAAAGATGGCGTCATTGGAGAAGAGAGTATCGGGTACATCAAGAAAGGGATCCATGGGCTAGTAATTGTGGGGTTTTTTTTGTTTGTTTTTTTAGAGAGGGCAGAGTGTTTATATATGTTTTTTGTTTTTTTTACGAGGTGGGGGGGGCGTTAGGCAAAGTTAGGTTCCTCTAATGTAAAAGCTACGGGAATGGGAACACGCAACACGCTACGGGAATGGGAACACGCAACAAAATATTAAATTAGGTGTTATCCCAATTCGGCTGCAAAAGTGGAAATGCACTTTAAAAAGTACTTTTTCGACGATTCCTTGTGACTTGAAGAGGCCTTTGTATCATTATCCAACTTCATTTTCTTATGTGTTCCATGTGATGCTTTTTTTTCTTTTACTTTTTCATTTTCTTTTACTTCTTTTACTTCCACCTGGCAATAAGCAAGGGAAAAAAACGTTTAAGCAGAAAAATTGTTTTCAAATTAAGAGCAAGAAATCAAACTTGGATAAAATAGTATTAAAAAGAGAAGTAGGACTTTTCAAAAGAATAATGATTAATAAGCACCTAGGTCGATGCAGCTTTGATCCAATGCTGCACATGTCCCATGTCAGCTCTGCACTGAGAATTAAGTGATCACTCACCGCTGATCATTCAGTTCTCCCCCTACGCTCTGAGCAGAAAGCTGTGACTGTGTCAGCAGCCCTCTGCTCTTCCCCTCCAGTGTTCACTGGAGCGCTGGGCTGTGGAGGGGGCGGGAATTGCTGGCTGAGCCAGGTGCCAGTCCAGGCCTCCTACACAGCTGCTTTATCTGTATATCAGTCAAATTATAACACCACAATGAAACCTTCAAAGGCAGAAAATAGTAGTGATGAACAATGAAATTATGTGCCAAGAAAAGCTAAAGAACGATTGGTATAAAAAAAATCTCTCTCTTTATAGTAGTAAACTTCCAGACTGAATATTACGCAAATATAGATGAAACTTGGAGGTGCAGTATCATCTCCCAAACATGGGAGTTTCCACACATTGAACGTCCACAGACCCCTACCTTTTACACCTAATAAAAATACACAAGAATGTAGACTGTATTCCAGGGAGACCCACTGACTCAGGACATAGTAATCTTACTGAGAATACCAATAGACCAGTTGACACCCATCCACTTGAAACCACATTCACTTATTGCAAATTTTGGAAAACGTTCATGTCCCGGAAAATGTATTGCTGTAGATGTGAAGTCGCTGTTCCCCACACAATAGGAATAGAAACCTTAAAAACATTCTTGAAAAAGCCCAAAATCAAAGGGAATACAAATACTTTGTTTAGTATTTATTAGAATGCACTTGGTCACAAGGAGTGTAATCAAGCAAGACTAGAACAGCCAGAATCTGAGGCAAATGTGCATGGAAACGGAACTGAACTAGCTGAAGTTGAGAGCAGAAAGGTTACTTTTCACAGCTCCATGTTCTGCTTGCTCTAGTTTTAGTAAAGTCCCCCAATGTATTTTTGTTTAAAAGAGATGTATGTTTTTTAAAGATTCATACTTAGGGCACTTTCACACTGAGACGCGGGGGCGTCAGTGGTAAAGCGCCGCTAGTTTTAGTAGAGCTTTCCAGCCGCTAGCGGGCGCTTTTAACCTCCACTAGCGGCCGAATAAAGGATTAGAGGCACCCACAAAGTGCCGCTGCCCATTGATTTCAATGGGCAGGGGCGCTTTAGGAGCGGTGTATACACCGCTCCTAAAGCGCCTCAAAGATACTGCTTGCAAGACTTTTAACATCCCGCAAGCGCACAGCTCCAGTGTGAAAGCACTCGGGCTTTCACACTGGAGTGACAGGAGAGACGCTTTATAGCGCCTATAAAGTGCCTCAGTGTGAAAGTAGCCTTACCTAGGTGGATGCAGCATCGGCTCAGGCTCTCAGCGGCTTAATAAGAGACTGAGCCGTGTGTCGGTCCAGGCATATAGGCAGATCCCGACTCCATTGTCGTGCTCTTGCCCAAGCCTGGACCGGCTCTGTGACCCCAGCTGGCAGTGGGCTGAAGCCCGCTCTCTGCTGAAAATGGGTCACAGGAGAGCAGAGCGAACGATCACAGAAGAAGTACAGCTAAACAAGCTTTGGCTGTACTTTTCCTTTAATGGGTCCCACTAAATCCAAGTACAAGGTGTAGTGATGGGAACCTGTTGTGCCCAATCTTACACCAATTTGTACTCGGGGGGTGGAAATGCCAAATTTTTGTAGATGATGCCTTGTTGATGTGCCTGTGCCCTGTTCTAATATGGTACTGGTGTATTGATGATGCATTCATGATACATAGTATGGAGATGGATCCTCATCTCACAATTTTTTTCAGGGGTTAAAATATGAACATGGAAACCTAGGGTATACCATTACAAATAATCAAGAAAAATATTTTCTTGGCTAAAATAAAAGTAATATATATATATATATATATATATATATATATATATATATATATATATATATATATATATATATATATATAACAACAAGTACAATATTTCGCTGGCTGGCAGGTAACACTATCTTACATGCCGAAAGGCCAAAAGTGCATATCGAACTTTGCTGGTTAGATTTATCTCCTATAGAAAACACTTATGTATTAACAATGAGTCTTTAAAAGAGCATATAGAGAGGCAAAAGGCAAATCTAGACTATCTTTACTATTTAACAAAATACGGTAGAATAAAATCAAGATAAGGTTAAACTAAAGTAGTTGTAAACCCTGTAAAGTGACTGACCTCGGGTGATACACAGATAAAACAAGTCCTCCTACATAAGTTGTACCTGTCTATCTGCAGTCTCTTCTCTACTTCCATTCAAAATCCAGAATTTATACAGCTGGTCTGAGAAATCAGAAAAAAAGGGCGACAGAGAGCTCCCTGCCGTCAGAACAGAATAGCTCAGCGGGAGCAATTCCCATATCCACCTCGAATGTGTGGATGGGAAAATCGGGTCAGTTTTATTTTTGTTCAGCCCCCTGGTTAAAGGAAAAAAACAGAATTATCTATAGGCCATTTAAGTCTTTGTGGCTTTAAATGATCTATAACTGGAAACGGAACTTAAAGAAAAAAAAAAACAGGTTGATCATTTAGTATCAGCAGATCAATGAGAGCCAAAATGGTCTTATTAATTCAGTGTAACAGCAGTAGACTGCAACATCCTCAGATAAAGACTGAAGCAACTCAGATTTAATTTTAGTTAATTTTTTAATAAAAAACTCAGCCAAAAGGGCAGAGGAACTGTCCATATCTAACAGAGCATAAAAGATGACTGGTGACAAATTAGACTTGAGTAGCAGAAAGTACCAGGATGTAAAGCTGTAAAACTTCAGCACCATCAGGAGGCGTGTTGTAAGCAGTGGCAAAATCATTAGTAGAGTGTGAGCTGGGGAAAGT